>MNPL01015130.1:0-39660 GCA_002081605.1 Tropilaelaps mercedesae | reverse complement strand
TTTAGAAATCTATGCACTATTTTTAGAACTTATTATAATTTATTTCTATTCCTTTCGTACTAAAAATAATCATTTTTTCAGTTTCCTCCGAGCTATTGCACTCCGAACCTGATTACTTGGACCACGGGAGCTTTTTTTTTTTATATTTCTAAAGTGGTTTAGTATTGACGACAGGGTTCGCAGCGCTCTTCGCAGTCCTGGTTGAACCAATATAGTGTTCATGCTGTTAAAATTACGTTCTTCGAAAACATGCTTTACCGGTCAAATTTATTCGCACCCGAATACTCTTTAGTAAAGCATGTGCAAAAGGCTACCGCAAATTATAAAGCTATATCAATTCCAAAGTGATTGTAAGATGGTCAAAGAATTGATTGCTAGGAAGGTTATTCGCACAAAGACATCGATGACGGGTTCTATGTCGCTGCCGATAAGTCTCAGCTGTACAAATCAGCTTTTTTAAGCCCGCTCAGGATTTGCCTTAGTCGTTGACTATACACAATAGCTACACGCTTGTCGCGCAATAAAACCGGGTGGATTACTCGAATCTATCTGTGGAGTCAACAAAAAGAAGAATTGGCGAAGGACACTTCTATACATCATTGCATTAGTGAAGATATGTATTTATGAGGTTATATGACATGGATGTCGGATGCGCCTTCTATGGTGCGCGTGTGGCTGATACTACTATCACCGGCATCGAGCTAATATTTTTACGACAGGCCCTTGGCCAACATTTAACGTCCACGACAATACTTTTTACAATACTCGCAAGACTGACCCCAAAAATGTAAATTTGCGGAGGCGGGGATCGAACCTGTACACTCACGTGTCTTCTCCAGTTGCAAGGCGCACCCGAATGCATTAGGCCACCAAGCTCGACAGTTGCGTCAGGCTAAAACAAACAACTCGGAAATTGTACTAAATTGCTAAGATCGAATGTGTCTAGAAGAGACGAGTGGATTTGAGAAAATCAACCATCAATAATCATTATGTCCTTTATTGACATCATACAGAACATCAGCACTCCTCAAGCGTCAGGTTAGAACCTTGATATTTTTGAAAAATAGTAAGAGCAACGCGCAACCCATCAAAATGGCGCGGTCGGATCTTTACGCACAAAAATGGAATACAACAGATTATATGGACCGTGTTTAGCTTGGGAAGCATGGGCTTCGGCATCCAATAAGACAGAATTTGTATGTCCAATCCTTTCTTCGTCATTTGTTGAAGGAGCTGACCCGTTGAGGAAGTATCGTGATGCTACTTAATAGAGAAACCTTGATAGATTGAAGAGCATAACAAAGACATAGGGACATTCTCTACCCTGCTTAGTGTCGCCTTTATGCAACAGCTAGACGGAGCAACGTCAGTATTGTATGGTAGGCTAAAACTTCTCGAATTCTTTCTCGAAGAGCATTACATCCGAACGATCCAGTTTCTCCATATTAAAGGGTTGCGCCTCCAACTTCTGAGGCTCAACCGGCGGGGGATATCGTCTCTCATATAAGGCCAGCCAGCTTATTGAAGAGAACCATGGGTGTTGTTTGACGCTTTCGGCTCCATTTTGTTGAACCCCTAGCCTAGACATAGGATCCTTAATGAGCAGCTTCATCATAATGCTACTTGCATTTTTCGAAACCTGCTTAGGAAAGTCTACATCATCATTCCGAACGCGCTTGTAAATCTTGTAGGTCGCTTCGTCAGCAAAAGGCGTCCTGCCGAAAAGGATTTCATATATTAAAATCCCTACCGCCCACCAGTCAACACTCACGCCGTAACCACGTCTCGTGAACACTTCCGGTGCCATATATTCCGGTGTCCCGCAAAACGTGTACGTGACGTTCGTCAAAGGCTTTGCATAGCCAAAATCAGTCAGCTTGAGGTAGCCGTTGACGGCTACTAGCAAGTTTTCTGGCTTCAAATCGCGGAAAGCGATCTTGGCAGTATGAAGGTACTCGAAAGTCAGCAAAACCTGTCCAGTATAGAAACGCGCTTCATCCTCGTTGAACGGCGTTTTACGGCGTCTCTCTTTCAGCTCAAAAAAGTCGCCACAAGGCATGAGTTCGAGTATGAAATACACGTTGGCATTGTCCTTAAAACAGAAGAGAAGCTTTACGATTAAGACGAAGTCGGTAGCGGCAAGGAGATTCCGTTCGTTCATTAACCGCCGTATCTGGTTTTTCACAGTGACTATGTACTTTTTGGACTGCACCTTCATAGCGCAATGTGTGTTCGTCTTTTTGTGCAGAACCTTGAGAACGAGACCAAATGCGCCAGTGCCTAACAAGCCGATCACCGTAAAGTCGTCAAAGCTTGCTTTTTCCAGCTGTGGGTTTTTTATCTTCTGCAACAAAGCGGCGACCTTGATGAGCAAAGTCCCTTTGTATGTATGGTCGTCATGACGATTACTTTGGATCTTTTGGCTGCGCGAATTGAACTTTATTACCGGGTTAGACCTACTTGGTTTACTCGAAATTCTCAATGTGCACAATCTACTATGTTCATCTGCTCTCTCTTTCGATGCTGACTTTGACCGAGAAATACCCATCGTTGTTGCCTGTATATCAATGAACTATTACGGAGTTCGCAATTACAGATGATCATACTGAGAGCACTGGATGAGCTGAGATGTGGGAAACAAGACTCGTATCTTTGGTTGTTGAATGGTGCTTGAATTATGGCGTTTGCTTTTTTCCCCGTATGTATTCACAAAGCTTCGTTTCTAAATGAGGCACTAGCGTGTATTTCAAATGTTTTAAATCCATAACCGGAAAAAACATTTTTAGTAAAAATTATCGAATTCTCGGGCAACTTGCTACCCTTAGCTTCCTATTTACTCATGAACATCAAACCTGACCCTGTCCCCGTTGACTTGTACGGTTCCGGATCGCTATTAGCGGCTCAGAACTACGGATACTTATGATATTCCTATATATTTCGATATAAACGGGTATTTTCATAACAGTATCAAACTATTTGCATTGTCAGGGTGACGGCTCCTCTGGCGTGCACTACGCGTGATGAACTTGGAACGCTGTAATAATCCTGGCAGCCAGCTATTAAATACGATGAAATCAGCAGCGCAGAAATGACGCAGACAACCGAAAATGATATTTCAGCCTTCCATCCATTTTCGTGCGAATTGCGTGGATTTTCCAGATCGCGCTAACAATATATCCGAGCGCAAGCATCAACAAGAAGCAATTTACACAGGTGACCTCTGCATAGCGATTAAATTCCATTTTGCGCTCGATATGCTAATGTTGGCTTTGCAGTAAGTTGAGTGTCGAAACTCTTGGTAAGTTAATTTGGCAGACCGTCGTAGGAACTGATCAAAGCAGTAACACCGCATTAGAGTAAGAATTTTGTTGCATCTGCTTTGAGACTATTTTTCCTACGTGTTGGGCATTCTTACCCTCCGAGGAGCCCTGAGTATGGCTTATACGAAGGCCTCAGAGACACAGGCGAGAAAGTAAGACGCTGTGCCATGGCCCTCATGGCACCTAGTTAATCTCACCTGATGATAACTCGTTGCGGAAGTACCACTCGTAGTAAAAACAGTAGTAACAGGATTGAATATCACGACAAGAGTGTGACATTTGATTGTATCTACGTGTTCATATTAGAAACTAGGATACTAGAAACTAGAAACAAATGATAATTATAGTGGCTTATTGACTGAGCTTTTCGAGCAAACTCACAGAGGTACTTTATAAGGGTCTTTAAAAACGAGCATTATTAAGAAACTTAACTTTTTAGTCTTTTTTGGTCGTATATTAGAAGACTTCATCATTTAGATCTCGTAGAACGCTGTCAATAGAAAATTAATTTAACAAATAGTAACATCTTGACGAAATAAAAAATTATAAATAATAAAGTTACGACGAACGTTAGTTCGATAGATGTTTTGCTCATTGGGTGCCGAGGAACGTCGGCAGGCCGAGATGGAGCCTTCGAGTTGAAAAATCGTTTTAGCATTGATTCATACATGCGGAAGGAATTATTATAAATAAAAAAATAGAAACGTAATTAGCTGCTGTCACAGCTACTTACGCCCAAAAAAAGACACTGTCTATTGAGATGCTCGAAAGCTGAAGCTGGAATGCACTAATAAAGTGTGGTCAGAAAGTTCAGTTGTGTTTCAACATATTTTGATTACGTCAACTCTATTATAAGAAAATACAAAAACCTTAACCGCAACCGTTTTACAAGTGTTTAAAAATAATGAAATATTCTTCCGTCACCTGTAAGCAAGGGCATAATAAAAAAAGCATCATGCTTTGTACGTATAAGTTTTATATGCCAGAGGTGATTTGACGTAAGTTCGTCAGAAAACTTCCGAAGCCGTTTAAGGTAATAACACGAAGGTTTTAGCATTGAACTAAACATACCTACAAATCATTAGATCTATAATTATAGAGATTCGTCAGACCACCGCAAGCGGTTAAGCGGTAAAGGTTTCGAACAATACCACGAAGGTGTTAATATTATTGAGCTACACATATCTACAAATCCTCTTATAATTTGATCTCAAGATAAATAATTCTATGTATGGCTTCGAAAATGGCAGCTAAGTAAATACCCAATTAGCGCGTCGTGGGGCTTCCGTTCGTACGAAGCATGCTAACATTTTCTGGCTTCACTATTGGCTTGTCCGCTAAGGTTTACGAATAACTTCCAATAAAAGCGATTGTGCATCTCTACACTGCATAAGCCCAAGTAAGCAAAAAGGATTAGGATTTGTTCAAGCATAGGTGCAACAAACTGTTTATGAGTACATGGTGTACGTACATGGGTACGTCCCTCTTGACAACTCGCTTATCTCAGGAATACTCTTAAAGGAAATACGCAAAGACTTCTGGTATTGGTACCTATAGTAGCAAAATGTGAGCTTTACTGGATGTAACTGGATGGTGTAAAAATTGTGTAACTTGTCGATTGAAATTATCGGAACATACAATGTCGGAAACGTGAGGCAGACTATTTGGAAATCTTTGGAGTTTGATAGATAATTAGGAGAGCTACTGGTGCAGGGCTTACCTCATGAAAGCAAACAATGTATATTTATGTTTAAACATCGCACGGCTAGCCCTCCCCATTCAAATTTTGACTAAACTATGTAGACGAACAGATCTTAACCAGGATCTTCTGTTCGTTGCATTCACTTACTCGTCAAGTAACGACCTCTTTACAAATGCACACAATGACAGATGGAACGAAAAGCGATGAAGAGGAGTTTTGTATAAGTGTGTAAAACAAATGCTATGTGGCAGCAGCTTAGAGTATTAGTTTGTCACAAGCTTAAGTGTAATCGCCGAGAGTTTCAATGCGCTTGAGGCCAAAAGGTTCTTGGGTCATTCGGCCAGCAGCTTATGGGCTGGTCAAACGCTTAAAATAGAGCTAAGTTACCAAATGAAAACGAATACTTTTTTGCTTTGTCGATAAATTTCAGTGCCTTGCTACGACGAGAAGGCCCAACTTGTAAGAGCCATCGTAACACAGAGGCGTTTAATGCAAATTTTCGTATAAATTACTTCATATAATCGTATATTCATATATTATTAAGAACTTTGAATATTCGTACATTTGCGTTCCATGCTCATTGAGTGATTTTAGTATTAGCACAAAGTTCTTATTGCAGTGGTCTATCGACTGTCATCTTATGCCAACATTCATGACTTCATTGACAATGATGTGAATGAGGGCTTAATTTCCGTAACTCACATGTTCCTCACATTCTCAAGGCGAGTAGCTAATGGAACCTGTTTTTCTTTGCCACTTTGGTGATTCAATTTTCGTATCACCTGTGCCCACACAGATGCCAGCGAGATCTTCGATAAATAGGGAGCTGACGGTGAAACTCTTAAACTTTTTCGGCTGACGCAAGAGTACAGACGCCGTTGTGCTATCGTCAACCTCCTCAGGGATCGGATCGAGTCGACGGTTAACTTCGAGAGAAGTATTTCGGAAAAACCTTTGATCCCCCATAGCGTCCATATTTTCGTCGTTTAATTGTATTTGGCCTGTAACCACCCGCTTACACACAATGTAATTACATTTTAATCGATTTCAGGGTATTAGCACAGGTTGAGCCCGTGGAGATGGTTTTTCTGGTTTTTACTCTTTTAGAAAGGCGTTGAAGTTGCATGCAAGGGTACGTGGTGGGTGAGGAAATGGGTCTATAGATGTTCGTAGTTCGCCGTATGGAGTTAACGATCCTGGTGTGCAGAAACACAATTTATTGGTGGTCCTATTAACTAAAAGCGACATTTAAATTAAATAACTTTATTAGCATCCAAGTTAGCAGTAAAAACAAAGGTTCTTAAAGCAAACTAAAAGAAAATGTAAAAAACAGTTATGCATATGATCAATCTTCTAGTCGGCTTAGTAGACTGCATTAAAATAGTCCTCGGCACTTTGTATGTTGGAACGATGAAGCAATTTCGCAGAAGTGGACAAAGTTGGGCTTGTGCCATGCTTTAGGCAAGTTGTCAAAGGCTGCGGTTAATAAGGTAATAACGTTTGTTAGCACTTTCCTGTATACGACAAAGTAGGCGAAATATTTTTTTGTGACGAAGAAAAAGTTATGCACAACTTTGTTCTACATCAAAATGTCCACATGGTTACTGTGGACTCACCTTCAATACTTGCCTATACTACTAAAACTTGCATTGCACTGATCTTCACTCCTTTAGCTCGGTTCCTATTTAGCAGAACTACAGATCAAAGTATCATTAAACATCTGCCGAAATATTTAGTAGGGAGTCCTACTTCGCCACTCGTTTTTTGACCCAAGATCTACACTCGTCAAATGAGAAGGATTGTGTTATAAATTCTTGTTTCGCAAGTCTAGCTCGGTAAAATCGCTTCAGACGTTGTTTCGCTACTAAGAGGGCAAATGCCTCTCCATTTCTTGCGGTACATATAAACGGAGCTGATCCACCATTGAACATTGTTGAAGGGTTTTTTTGTGGAAAAGAAAAGTAGAATTTACAAAAAGGCAGCTTATCTCTAGCTAATTATATATTGCTATCTATGAAGGTAGGAGTATAACAACTTCGATGTCTTTCTGTTTCTATCAGTCTGGTAGTGCTGATAGCAACTACCACAGCATGTGGTACCATCTTGCCAAATCACTCGGAAAAGTTTTGCGGCAAATTCGTGCAGCAAAGGGCCAATTCCAAGCGTTGATTTGTTTCCTGCCTGTACTAAAGCAACTCTGTAACCATCAAATAAACACACATTTCTACAGCTGCGCTCAATTTAAAGTTAGCATTTCCGTCAATTATATGTGAGCCTTAGATGAACCTCTAATCTCTCCAAGCCATTGACTTCAACTTCGTTCTAGTAACTACAATTAGCGTACTAGCAATTAGCACTGCAATTAGCGTGCTAGGAAAGCTCTATGCGATATACAAAAGGTTTACTGGAATAGGCGTAGGCACCATATGAAATTTGATTGTTCAAGTTTTTTAATGCAACAAATTGCTTAACTAGAAACAAATAAGTTTATTTAATCAGCTTTTCTTCCCTAATAGTGTAGGCTCACTGTGTGCACTTCGAGTCAGGCGTGAAGGTTGCCACAAGGATAAACTTTTACAAACTGAATGAAGCAATCTTCAACACACATTCTTCGCAATATTGTCCCGGTGTGAAATGCCCTGTCGATATTGTGTGACATCTCGAGGCCACCGGATGTTCCAGCGTACCTTGAGCTGCCTCGTATGTCCGTGTAGTTTTCGGATTGGGATAAAAGCGTAGAAAACGTGCAAGGTCAAAAAAGGGAAAAAGACACATCTCACATTTCTTCCGTTTTGAATATTAATAATAACGGAACTACCCAAGTGGAAAATCTTGTATTCCGATCTCTCCCGCTCTTTACCATACAAGTCCAACCTACCTTGAGACCTGAACCCTAGCAAGGAGCTACTGTCGTTCGAGTGCCAAACAGCCAGTTGTATTTCTGGTCGACGAATTTTCTTTTGCTTTGCCGGCTGTTGCCAAATAAATAATTTCGTCTCTCCTTCCTTTTCATGACTTGTAAACGGAGAAAAGCAGCGAAAATGCAATCATGAATGGATCAACATGGAGGTCCAAAGCCACAATACCCCCGTAGTCTTCCAATCTCTTAAGTAGTATATTTGGTATGGACCTATGTTCTACTAGTGAGCCGCTCTAAGGATTTAGTTATAAATGACAATCGTATAATTGGTATGATATTTAAGGGAAGTAACACACTGAGATACATATTTTTATCAAGTAGATGTTTTCGACCATTTTCTCACTTCACTTATTATGAGGTCCATGTAGATGAAAAATTTAAAGCCATAACCAATTTGTTGTAGAATGTTGTAATCATTAACCCGGAAAAAACAGGTTGAAAATGATTGCAAAAATAGATCAACAAGTTGTATTTGCTGGTGCAGGTGCTGTACGTGTGCGCCCATTAATGCAATGGTTAATGACCATTGCACCTAGTATGGCGGTATCTTCTAATATTTGAAGAATTATGCTATCGTATTCAGATTCTCTATGAGTTGACTCTCTACATCAAACTCTCTACATCCATTCTATGGATGGTAGCGACTAATATCGCATGGTGTGTGGATATTCGTGATAGTGTTTGCTTTCTTTGCAGTTACAGAATTCTTGATTTTATGTGCCACGTCCGCCTTGTTTCCACAGGGTCGTTTTATACGTATTATATACATGCGTATGAGCAAATTCGTTATACAATACAGAAAACCAAACAATAGTATGTGTATAAAATCTTATTTGAACGGCCGGCGTATACTTTCAAACTTATTCACACATCTATTACGACAATGATTAAGCCTGTGACAATAAGGCCCCAGTCACAGCTAACGCTCCAAGATCACTTCAGCCGCCGTGAATTCCCATGATCACCTAGTCGCTGCGCTGGTTGATACCTTCCGCACAGCTTCACGGTAAAAGCCACTTACTGAAGCTACCCTACGCTTCAGGTGCACCGCTATCAACAAGAAGGCGTAACTGGGCTACGGACTCACTGTCGAACTTACGGCGACTTCAGATTCACTCTTGTCTGCTCATTGTCTATTGCTACTTTTTCCAAGCATGGGCGATCATTAGGATTATTAAGAGATGCCAAGGTGATCCATGGGATGTGTTGTTGGCTACGGGAACAATTGCTATATTATTTTAGCAAGACGCATTGGCTATTTTCTCTAGGTTCTCCTACCAACTTTTGAGTCAAGTTGTGAAATATCTCTGAGCATTAGCAACCAATTTGGTTATATTTTGTAACCAAGTTTGTCGTTCAGAAGTAATGCTTGCGACAAACCAGAAGCAAGGATTGTGATAACAATTGTGGTTCAAAGTCTGGTTTTTCATGTTTCGATAACTTTATTAGAATTGCTTATAAAAAATCTTGAACTACAAACTCACACATTGGTCATATTTTTGCTTGTGACGCATAATCATATTCAACGGCATAGAATGTTAGTGACAGCTAGGTTAGGACTGCTATGCGCAGAGTTCATTACTAGCCCTGCGGCGGCAGTACCTACGTGAAGACCCCATCTAAGATGATGGGATTTCAAGAAATGTAATTAGAGGAGAGCAAATAATTGATTACATGACGTTACCCTAATCTTCGACTCACGTCGACACTTAGATACAGACTTTCCTAGAACACATGCACGGTTTCTCCATCTTGCACTAACCGATCCCGAAACGGCAGCTTTACTCTTTATATAAAAAAAAAAAACAACGCTCTAAAAAAAATACACAGGAAAGACACAGGATCGTCTCTCTTTCGAGACAACGTTTTGGCCTCCCGTAATTCTGGCTTTCACCGCTCTTGGACATGGTCGTTTTAGTGACCTTTTTGTACTACTTTAAAAGTAAGGTAAGCTGTTCCTGAATATCACACAGAGAAAAAACACTTGGATCTTAGGTGAACCTCAACGACGGTGATTCCTTTGCTTTGGAGAAGTGAGATTTGTATCTGCTATTTTTTTACCGTTTATCCAGGAGAATATCAACGTTTAAACAGGAGAGTGAATCCATAAAAAAGTTTCCGACAAGTTTTGATAAATTATGTTTTTGTTTCATTAATTCAACCAAACTAATCGTTTCTGTGTGAAGTACTTTTAAACCATCATCTCGTTTTATTCGGCTTCTGATCCGAGTGACTGCACGCAACGTGCGTTTTAATCTTCTTGTGTAATCTATTCCTCCTCAAGACTGTGAGCTTTCACAATAAAAAACGAAACGGAAAAAAAACTTAATTCTTCTTGCATTGCCGACGAATACAAAGTTTAGACACACTTTTCGCGCTTTCTATGCCGCAATTTTATCGGCGTAAAAACAGAAGTTTTGTCGAACGGCAGTGAAGAAGATGAGGACATACAAAGCTCTAGGGATCAATGTTAAAAGGTGGTCACTACAGCTGGTTGATCATGTAACAGTGTTGCAGAAAAATGCAGCTTCTTCGGATCCTGTTTTAGAAAAATAGCACTATGCTGGATAAGTGTAGGAAAAAAGCTGGCAGTGAACTGAGTAATCGTAAACTCTGAAATGAAACAAATTAAGTTAGGATTAGGCCGAACATATGTTTGAGCTGTCTCTCGGTACTTTCAAATTTATCGCATCGAATGCGTTTACGTCTGCTAAAACATACCAAAGCAGCTGATTCTCCTTAAACTCTCATTATGAAATCGAAGAAATTAAATTTTTATTATATACCGCAATAAGTTCCTTTTCAACTGAATATTAGAGCAGCTAGGCATTTAAGGCCGCAAAAAATCGTCGGTTAAGTCATTCGTTGCGATTCAATAGCAAAATTTGATTCAAGTTTATGAAAGTTTCTGCATGGTTATCTACCACTAAGTTATTCCACGATTATCATTGATAAAATTAGGTTTGATCTGTAAAACGAAATGTCGAAAGTCGGAGCAATGTAGCATTATTCCATAAAAATGCTACGTAATGTAGATTGTTTATTTAAAACTTGACTACGCCAACTGTTCAAGAAAAAATTAAACGATCTCACCAAGAAGTATTTTCATGAATATTTAAAATTCGTGCAACCCGTTTTAATTATTTTTTATATGTTCAGGCATTGTTCACGATTTTTCGGCAAATTCTACAACGAAACTAGAAACTCCTTCGTTTCAAATCCTTCTTCCTTCGTTCTTTAGATAGGCTGAATTATCAGAAGAGAATAAGGATTAAATATTCTTTTTAGAACTTGCGGAAATAACTTCTTATTTCGTACAACTATTTTCGATATCATATTTAGTATAGTTCAACTGCATGCTGTAAGCTAACTAACCGAGAAAAAATACCTAGGACACGTAACTAAGCATCCTTAAAGTTTTATTGAAGTTAACCAACATTCCATCTCTTTTTTCCTTTTTTGCCACATGTGCTAAAAAAAGTTCGTAACGTTCATGCACTATGTATCTAGATATATTCGTAAAAACATGTCTTTATTGAACTGACCTATTCCCACTTATACGAAAGACATTTGTCTAAAAAAACGCCGAGTACTTTAGTCTCTACCATTGCATGACAAAAAAATATCTATATACTGCCTCAGGAAGATTATTTCGCTCTCTGCATCTTGTATTATATAAAGCTACCACACGTGCTGTGTGTCATTATCATTAATGTGGCATGCGATTATAAGGCCACCTTTTGTTAACTTTATATGCTACACCATTTTTAGGGCTAGGTAGTTTAATCAAGCTTTCTCTTTCTCTCTTTGGGAATGCTGAGCATATTGCGAACATTGAGCACTGCCTGAACGCAGTCAAAAAAGTCAGCTCTGCGTTAAAATAATCTTAAACTACGGTAAATAACCGCAATGCCTTTTCAAAACATCCTCACGCTCCAGGCCCAAGGTTACATAGTTTCGTCCTGATGTGGTAAACGTGTAGCTGTTTCTCCATAAACTAGGTTATTATTTTCGAAAGTGAAACATTTCCCAATACTATAGTTTTAACAACATATCGCACCAGCTTCATTCTAAATTACAATAAATTTCACAGAGCGAAATATTACATATCTCTTTTTAGCCTTTTTATGTTGGTTAATACGTTGCAAAAGCCGAAAGGGTTAAAAATCAGTGCGGAGAATTTTCTATCGAGGGATATGATTTTTAGCCTTGAAAGTGGCTCTTTATGTAAAACAAATTCCACCGTTTTAAGACAAAAAAGTTTTGATTAAAGATTTGTCATGTTTGCTGTGCGATTTGTCATACTAAATTTCATTATTGCGTTACCGTGATCGACGATCGAGATGACGACATTACTACTACGATAACGACGCTCAATGGTTTTTCGATAAATTCAATAAAGTGAGTAATCAAGGTAGGAAAAAAGCAGAATTTTAACGAAAAATTAATCTTTTAACCACGCGCGAGGAATGCGTCAGTGCTATACATACCTCTGGCAGGCGTATTGTCATCCGCTAGGACGATGTTGTTGCTGATGTTGTCCCTCGCCATTGAACTCATGGCACAAGAATGCACCAACTACGTGACATGAACGAGGGGCCCGCGGTCTATCAAAATCTCTTTGGTATTATACAGACAAGTATGCTCAATTAAGGTTTAACTTTGTGTCGACTTCCATGTAGCCGATGAGCGGTGAAATCCCCAAGCGACACTGCAGGCATTGACACACGACTTAATTTATCCTCAGATCCTACAGGTCGCATAGCAATAGATGACTCGGCTTTAAAGGTTCGTTTAATAATATTTACAATCCTTCCGCCAAAACCGAAAACTATGATCTAAACTATTCTAATAGTCAGTCACAGATAATTGTGTCACAGCAAAACACGAATAGTGTGAAAACGAATGCATTAAAACTATGTGGTCGCAGTAACGTTATTATTACTTTTTGATTTGCTTGCTCAATTAAACCTTAAGCCATATAAAGGCCCTTCTTTGAAAATTTTTCATAGCAGGGATGGATTGGCCACATATGTACGATTAGGCTATTTCACCATCATCGCTGGGCCACCTATAAATGAGATGGTGGATTGGCATTTCTCTAAGTTTGAAAAATAACTAGTTTTGTTATCGACTCGTCTATCTCGTAGACTTTAGTTGTACTTAGTATATCCGTTTTTACGTAGCTTTTATTAAACGGAAACGAACGTATTACCCTAGTATATATTACCGCTGATACACGTTATATTTCCCCAAAACAAATCGTTGTTAAGTGACTACTCATTGTTCGTATTGTCACAGTTCCTCGGAGCATGCCTTTTCTTACCGTTACCTCTTCTGGCTTGCATCTTATTCTCAAAATTCGTTTACTTAAGTTAACGCTTCTTTTTCTTTTTGCATTTCTTCAGAGTTTAAAAAAGTTGTTTGCTTTCCACAAAATGTTTACTTTTACAATTCGGTTTTGATCTGAAAAACTTATCTGCACACATGTCCAAGCGACACTCGGTAACAGTCCGAAAATCCGAACTCGAGTTGTGTAATGAATCACAACCCAACTTTTTTCACGCATCTTCAGACTAATAACAAGTATATTTTCGCCAACTTTAAAGCTAACATTGTAGTTATTATAAAAGTTATTAGGTCTTCAGACTCGTTTCAGCCCAGTCGTGTAGAACCAAAAAAGTACGTGACGTTGGAAGTGTCACTTGCAGGAAATGTACAATTTGCTAACACTCCTACCAACTAAAGAAACGAAAAGGTCCCGAAACGGATCAACGCTAAATGCACCGAGAAAACTCTAGCAGTTGGCATTTCTGCCCGAGGAAGAATGACATTTTCTCCCCTATGAAAATATATAATTTGGCCTCAGGGTAAATAGAATGAACGTGGTATGAGAATGGAATCTGTGCAAACGGATTTTTCCCTCGAAAGCCGTCTTGTAAAGGAATGGCAATAATTTGTATGTATTTAATCCTTACACATTGCTTAGCAATAATTTGCATGTATTTAATCATTACAGATTACTTAGCAATAATTTACATGTATTTAATCATTACACATTACTTAGCAATAATTTGCATATATTTAATCATTACACATTACTTAGCAATAATTTGCATATATTTAATCATTACACATTGCTTAGCAATAATTTGTATGTATTTAATCATTGCACATTACTTAGCAATAATCTGCATGTGTTTAATCATTACAAGATTTGTTCAGTCTAACCGGCCGTCTGTCGGTTTAATTATGAAATACCGTGTATGCACGTGTATAGATTCGCGGTGCAAAACAGCAGTGATCAACGGATGTAGAATTCGATTGCTGCAGAAATATTAGGAGGGCACTATGAGCGAGGGTTTAGGCTGTAGCTTTTGGCATCTTGGTGTAAATGTGAGATAAGATACGACTGCATCCAAGTACATAGTAATTCGTCTTATATCTGAAAAGGAAAATGATGTTTGTGGACGATTTCTAGAAGCATGTGATACGTAAACACTGCCCTGGTTAGTGCTCAAGTGTTGGTGAAGTACCATGTTATTGCTACAAAATGAAGTTTATTCCTGCATATTTATCATCCGCGTGTTTGGAGTACGACCTTCGCCTAAACTAGACAATGTCACTCAATGCACATTAATGTTTTTTTATTAAATTATTTTAAAAAATTAATTTTTGAGGTCGTTCAGATGCCGAATTGAACCTGATTCGTCAAGACTGTAAACAATAAATGCTGTGACGCGGTCTGCTTCCAAGGGATTGTGAGCAAGAATCTGGCTGAAATATTCCATGCCAAAGTGTATTTTCTGTCGCCATTTGGCCATCCGCGCAGATGCTATGTTTGGCAGCCAGCCAACGAGCTCCGTTCTCCCATTTTGTCATGCAGATCCAATGATGCCGACCGAAACTGCATTAAAGCGCCAGGTTTTTGAAAACCAAGCCCACAATTGTTCTGCAGGCGGCACAGCGGCATCGAAGCCAACTTTTGTTGACTATACCTATGTGAACGGTTTTGCCTATTAAAAACACGTGTAGCAGCCAAATCGTACTGACGCTATAAAATACAAACAGGTCGTGGCCTGATCACAATGCGACGAGGCAACTGTAATGTTAGTGATTTTTGATAAAAAATTATGCTACAGTTACCCTAGAATACGTTTCTTTTTCGTGCGCGCAAAGTCCCTCGGAAAATCTATCAGAGATGAAAACTAGGAGCCTCCCTAAGTCGCCGTATATAGTCAAAGTGCATGAACCGTTTACCAATTCTTGTAGAACGAAAGGCTATAAAACTTGCCACTGTCAGATTCTTTGTGGATTAAGATTTACGCAATCGACAGTAATGCAAATGATTCGTACCGTGTTAAATTGCTATGTTGTCTATTTCAGAAAAATAAAGAGTGAGCATTTATTTCGATTTCTGACAAGAAATACTGCCTGTACAAATGTGCCACTGCCAGCATCGTGAAGCATAACAGCAACTGCATTATTTAATCGTAAATTTTTCTATATAAAACATGACAGAAAGTCACACACAGTTTGTATCAGTCAGTCTAGTATTTTACATTGATGCCCCTTTTTATCTATTTCGGCCGTCTCGATCGTAAAAAATACGCCGGCACAAGTATCCTTGCGACTAGTTATATAAATGATTATATTAGGGATAATGATTCGACTACGGACAAGTATTGATTATTTCATTAAGAAGTAGTAATTATTTAATTCTTATAAAACCACATAATTTACTGTACATAAACCATATGTATTCTTTTGAGTTCATGTTCTTCCTCATAATACGCGGTTGTCATATAGTTCGTTCCGAAAAGAACAGCCGATGAGGAAAACTCATTAGGTGAAATGCTGGTATCATTAGTGGCTAATATGCAAACACTTTACATTATGAATTTGTCAGTGTTTTTGCCGTATTTTCATCAAATATAAACAACAGGCATGGGATAAGTTCGTTATTCTGCACAGCTTGGTTCAAATTGTGCTGAAAGAAACGAACGTTTTTTTCCAGTTGCGGTTGCCCGTTGCTCATGCTTACTGTTGACTTAAACCGAAAGGCAAATTTCTAATGACATTTATTGTGCCACAAAGCTGCTGGAGTCTTCTTTAGATAGCTCTATGAGCTATACATGCTTTCGAACTTGGAAATTAGATTTGTGTTTCATAATTGCTCAACTAGCAATTATTTCTTTTCACCCATTGTCGCTCTCAGCAGGAGACGCCAACACCCGCAATGCTCGTTTGTGCTGAGCCTTTCTTTGGATTGGCACGGAGACAATCATCTTATAATTGTACGACCAACTTTTTGTTATAATTTTAGTAGGTCTCTTCAGAACCACGCCAAGAATCTTCGTGCATTCTAAACCAAACTACCGTCCTAACTGATACATCTTTTTAAATAACATGCCATCTTGGTCGAATAACAAACACCCTGTTCGTGTATAATACGCGTGCGTAACCACAAAAATTGCATCAGTTTGTGGCGAAGGTATTTCCAATGAGAACTATTAATTCGTATCGACAACTTTGCACGGTTATATTAATCTGAACACTGACTTACCCACTAAGATAAGAACTCCGCAAATACGTTTGTTCTTTATTACCTAGGCGCTAAATCGGTCTACACATACACTTTCCTTCTCAAACATTCTTATGCCCTGGAGTAGGATAATTAACCCCATTCACATAAATATTAGCAACACCGACGCGTGTGCCAGTTACGCCTTTATAGGGCGGAGGAAAATTAATGGAACGCTCACAATTGTTGTTTTTCTTATTTCTTTCAACCATCTCACTGTACAAACAATCACCTCAGGCACGCTTTTTCATAAATGCAGCATAACTCTATGCTTGGGGCATACAGACGGTTATATGTAACACCACAAATAGAGCCAAGAGTAAGCACAGCAATCTCGTGGTTAAGTAACCTGAACCAGTTCCTTCGAATAAAGACGAAGCTCCATTGACGACGGCATGACAGTCAACCACTCTGACGGCACTGAGAAAATCGAGACCGAGATATCTTCGGTAGTTGCGCTTTTGCTCGGATATCGGCCGCAACTGTTGCGTCGAGTCCTGTCGAATCAATGAATCCGTAAAGATTAAGACAGCTCTAGCCATCAGCCAATTCCAAGATTTAGAGTTTTGCAAATGAAATAATATATAAAATTGATCTCCATCGGTGTACAAATACATTTCCATAAACATGTGTCTCGGTAGAGACCGATTTTTTTAGAATCAGTGCCAGTATTCTAAAAAAATTGGTCATCCAGAAAATATTCTATGTGATGCGAAATTTGAAAAGGATAAAAAAAAGTGGGCATTTTTTCTGATATACATTTCTAATCTGCGAGTAATTATCTAAGTATAAGTTCGTCGTTAGCGCCAAAAGCGCATTACTGCTATCGTTAGCCTTAGGGCGCCTACTTCAGTTTCAAAAGTAGTTCAATTTCGTTAAAAAAAACAGAGAGGCGAAAAATAGTTCGACGTGGAAAGTGTTACGTTGCCTGAAAGATAGCAATCGACATTCTGTCTGGTTAAAAATATGTAGATGTACACACGAAGATGTTTTGACGAAACACCAAATCAGGTCATTCCTGGTAATCACTTTCTACCTGGAAAATGAGGTCCCGATGGTCAAAGTCTGAAACAAACATCTTAAAGGTGAACTCTTCGCTATACTTCGATCCGTAAAACTGTTGTGCGTAGACGAACAATGCTATATACGCGTCTATCTCTTGACTACGCTTATGTTTAGCCGTCATCATCGCATTGGCGGCAACTTTTCCAAGATTGCAACTGTAATTAGAAAGATATGTAAAATACGCTAAAATTAACTTTAGGAATCGTTTGTAGATATTAGATCAGTATGACCAGTCGAGGTCCATATAAGGGTTTGAATATGTCTAACAGCACTACCAACGAAAGATGACAACATGCATCACGTAGTTAAAACTTTAAAAGTCAATAGGTACGAACCATGCTAAGTTTCGCTTGGTTACAGTAACTTAATGCGTATTCTATAGTCCATCGTGATCAACCGTACCGCGAAAGCCAATAGGCTACTGCACAAGCGAGTTGAGATGGCGGAATCCTTTATTCGAATCGCTCACCTCACTAACTGCGTAGTGCGTTTGATTTTTTGACACACGGTCGTTCCGCACCCTCCTCATATGCAGCATTTTTCTGTGAGGTTCGACGCAACAAGCCAGGCCGACTGGACCACAAAACAAAGCAGGCCACTCAGCTTTGCAACGGTCCGAGACCATCAGCTAGTGTGGAAAACCCGAAATTGAGATTGGTATTATACAAACCCCCTTTTCTTTCCCCGCGTTAGGCTATTCGTAAAGTAAAAAATGAATTACTGATTTTTTGTCCACTACTAACTCCACGTTTGGAGCAACGAACTCGAGATAAACGTCCAGAGAGGGGGACTGAATCGATTCTCGATTACATCGTGAGATAAAGGTTTCATTAATACAGCGACTTGACTAAACTTGGAGCCTAGGTTGCATACCTTCTGTTGACAGTCTGCTTACGGCGCAGCGAGTTAGCACGCTCTGCAAATCTAATTCAAAGTCGGACTAATAGCATAGTTTCTCGCTTTGAAGCCATTAGTAAATCATAGTGCAGACGGCAACCTAGAGCGGGTGTAATGATGCTCAGAGATTTTAGCCTCAGCAAAAATGTCTTCAAATATGCGTATGTTTGATTACGGTTGCCTAGGCATGCTTCCCCTGTGTTGCGAAAGGCAACTTAGAGCAACAAAAGTTTCCGAAAAGGTTTATTTATAGATCCTTCGTCTACTCATTCTTGAGCTGTTCCGGCTCGGAAAACTATTCATTTGCCAACCCGTGTATTGAATTTAGCCACAGTAACCACGCATTTGTAGCAATATCTAAATCGCATAAAATCCATCGGCAACATTTAAAAACAATGGGCATTGTCAGATACACATTTCCATTCTCCATTAGTCGGGAGGCATGGTATGCGTTTTCATTCGTCCTGCTTACCCAAAGCATTTATCACACTCTTTCGGTATTCGCTCACTCAAGTCTCCAATCGAATATTCTAGTCCACCTGGATGCTACTGATTGATAGATGTTGCTTTACCCTGCTCGTTTTTGGTTACCCATTAAACTGAGACCTCAGTACCTATTAAATTCCAGCAACATTCAATTTTGGTGATTGTTATGTGGATTCGCCCACAAGCAGCCATTGTCAAAATCTTTTAGAAGTATGGCGCATTCGCAATAGCTGATGTGCTTAAATACATTGGATCACCATGACACGGTCACAATTTTATGCGTCGTCTCCCATATGTACAAAAAGGCCTTTCTATTATAACCAAGTTAGCTAGCGAAGGCAGCAATGCCCTCATTTACGTTTAAATTAGAAGTTTGTAAGAGCTCCCGCAAATTTTTATAATCAAATATAAGCTGAGGACATGACTTGGGGTAGCGAAATTGCTTTACATAATGCTTGTTGTTTTTCGATTGTAGATTCAACTTCAGCGGAGTTCATGAGCGATATTTTGCAATTTATTTCCGAAAAAGGATTTCTGCGGAAGGTTCACTAATCTTAAGTTAAAGGTCTTACGGAGAACGCTTTAGAGTTCACCTCGAAAAATATGTTCTTTATTAAATAGATTTGCTGTCTCTTTCACGAGGCGGAGTTCGTCATCGCCTAGGGCAAACAGGTTCGTTACACGTTAATTTTCTGACTGGATCGAGTATCGGATTGTTAGTAAAGCATTATCTCTTAAAAGTTCGTCCTCTTACAGTAAAAAGTAGACTTACTCCCTGTATTTGTCAAATGTTTGCCGACTGCCGTCCCTGCATAGCAACTCGAAGTCCTCCGGTGCGACGTTCCTCGCCCAGGACAACGGATTTCGTCCTGCAGTGTTTTCAAAAATGGTTGTGTGCTTTACAAAAGCGATCTCGCCACCGCCTTCCACAAGGCAGCGAAACGCTCCTGAGTGTCCAAAGAACTGTTCGGAAGCATCGCGACTACAGTAGTTCCGGCTTTCCCCGTGACACAGATCACACAGGTTGCGATAACTTTTGTATTCATTTGAATATGGTACAGCAAACTCCTGTGCAATAGAATAGAAAACGAGCATTGCTAACAGAGTACTATGAGAGACTGGCTGGATATTATTCTCTTCCTTCTAAATGAATTTTCATTTCATTAAAACATAATCGCTCGTTAACTTTATTTGTAGTAAGCGTTTCTATTTTTCGCAAATTTGTCAGTTAGTTATACCATTCTACGAAATCAAATGATATATAGCAGAAATGTTCGGTGATAAAAAACATAGTATCGCCGGCAATAGCCGCGATGTGGAGTTCTCGTTTCGAAGGGTAATAGTCTAGAGACGCACAACCTGCTTTAGGGATGGTGAAGCTAAAGCTCTTGGCTGGCACGAACCCGCAATAAACAACGAAAAAGGTATGGACGATATGAAACGCGAAAAAAGGTTCGTCATTTAGTCTCAGAGTCATGCACTGCAGCAAGTAGTATGAACATTCTGTTCCGAGAGAGTGTTCGTCTACATAAGATTGTTGAGAGGCCTTTTTGCAAGATATTTCCCCTCGATTAAGTCTAAGCCCAGATAATCTAGTGAGCTCCACCATTTGACTTCTGTATCTGGGCTAACACACGTAAGAGAATTTTGGCATTTCTGTGTCGACCCGTACCTCTTTAAGTGCGCCAGGCACGCATCCTTTGGCGAAAAACTCGGACATCGCTCGGGCAGAGTCGCAACCGTAAGACCTCATACGGTCGTTGGTGAGCAGGAACGCCAGCGGGATCACGTAACCGGCCGCAGTAAACATTCCTCCACTACAAACGCGCTTACCTTAATTACACAAACGCACACAAATACGGCGAGTTACATGTATAGCACGGCTGAAACAAAACACAAGGTTAAAGACTACGAGAATTTTAGGACACAACTGCTCGAATTTAGGCTTCAAAACATGTTTGGCTTTCTTAAACACTATAAAATCAACTCGTGCAGATAGCACATACACTGACGCTAATGCTAAAAAAAATGGATTGATAAAAGACAACGAATATCTGCGTTTCATGCTTGTTACTATTGCTTTAGACGTACTGTTGAATAAATGAAAATAAGGAGAAGACATAAAGGTGGTATGCGGTGTACTGATTACTTATTGCATGGTAAAGTCATAGGGCTCACGCACCGGCGGCAGCGGAGTAATTAGCCTATCAAGCACTAACTAGAATACACCCTAACTGAAAACAGTCAGCAGTAGATGCAGCTAAGCTACATAAACAGAATAATATGTATTCGGATTCAATTGAAGTAATTTTGCCAGTATAAGTATATTTAGCGTAGTACGATTCTCTTTCATAAAAGATAATTAGAGTAAATTCCGTATATACAGTCCGTATATACCCTTGAGGTAGAGCAGGTCGGTGTCTTTATCCTTCTGTTGGGCAACACCGACAGCGTAGTAATATGGTTCGTCAAGATTATACTGCTCGGCGAGGATGGGCACAAGGCCAAAACGGGACCCGGCACGATAGATGTCTCCAGCCTCGAACACAGCCAAATCCGCATTACCCTACAAAAAGCATGCTTACACTTGAGGCCCTGTTGCATATGCTTTAGTACGCCCCGAGCTGCTGAATATGTACGATAAATTATAAACGTTTCATCAATATAAACTAGCACGACACTGTCAGAAAAAAGCCGATAGCTTAATTTTTCCGTTGTTAGTACGTGTTCGAGGGTACACGTACCTCCCATGCATAAAACGCTAAGTAACAATAAGTAATGCCTTGCGTATTCCACTTAGGGTTCACCTGCCACGAATCTTATGGCAGAAATATATGCTGGTCGAGCCCCTTTTGAAGTCTGACGTTCTACGTAAGACATCATTTCTACAACTATGTACTGTTATTACCACCATTTTCATAGCGTCTGAATTTATTCCAATCGCATTAGTATAATTACGACAAATGGTACCCAAGTTGAACAGAAAAAATTAATGTGATAATGAAAAAAGAGTAACTCCGCTGCTGGCACCGAATGGAACTTTTCTTCTGTCTCTCTCTAGTTCTATACTACTTTAAAAACTAAATAAGCGTCGCATACAGAAGAATTAGTGACGAAAGACTTTAAGCTACATTTGATGATGTCACTATGCCTTCACTCACCTGATGAATCATATGCATGCAAACAAGTTGAGTGGGCGCCTTAATGCAATGGATGTCTGGCTTGAGGTTTTGTGCTTTAAATGCCGCCTAAAAACGGTAAATAAGTCAAACGGGGCCATAAAAAGATGATGTAATGTTTGTCCCATTTTTTAACTATATTTAGGCGTAAATAAAAAGGATATGTTAAAACATTATATAAACAGCTCCGCAATTTACAGAAACCTTTTGGCCAAGATTCACGCACGTCCAGATGCTTTTCATCACATTTGCGTGCGAGGCAGGGTTTGGAGGCAGCGGAGGTTGTTCGTCAAGGCGAATTAAGTCAAATAAATGATTAATTCATATAATCGGACATTTTGTTCACGTTGCGCTTTGTTGGAAAATAAATTGCTTTTTTTACAAGCTGTCGAAATTTTTTTATTCCTGAGATTTGCGCAAACACCCTTCCCTCTTCGAAGTCGCTTTAGGTCAAAACATGAAAATCCTTAATGTTCCATTACAACTTGGCGACCTCCGAAAGCGAAGCTCTATGGTCGTTATAAATAAAGAAAAAAAATGAAGACGGACAAATTAGCTCAGATAATACGATAAAGTGTAATTTAGGATAATACGCAGGTCTTTGTGTTTAAGCTCTGCGTAACTTTTGCTCATTCTTATAATTATGGTCTAAGTAGCAAGGTAACGCTATTCTCTCACACGACTCTGGAATGAATTATATCTCAGACGTTCTCTTGAAGGCGATTGGAAGCCAACACTCGGAAATGACGCTTTATAGCGAAAAATTCCGTTTGATCTATATATTTTTCACTTCTTAGTAATCCAAAAACGATATTACCTATGAATGCTCGCTAAGCAAAGGAATTAATTCATTTTGTGACAGATACACAAAAAGCGCTGAAGGCCAATACTATCTGGCGTACTATGGATCCAGTGTTTTTTGCGCAAGACATCGCACGCTATTATGAAGTCAGTCCGTAGAAACACCTGACAATTCTACCAGTCTACTCACCCTCATACGCTGACATTTGTCGTACTCCTTCGTGGAAACAACGCAAAATCCTGCTGAAGCCACGGGACAAGTTCCTAGCTGTTGAAACACTTCGATATGCGCACCCAGAAAACCGGCGTAAGTTTGCCTTTGACCATCAAGGCGTACAAAACGTGTTGTGCGATCTTGCAGAAGTAGGTTCGATCCATTCCCATACTTTCTGAACAGGTTGAACTGCGTGTTCGGCACGCGGACATCCCACGCCGGACGAAACTCAGATCTGGTGGTCAGCAAATACCAAATATTAGCAACGCAGGCGACCGAAAAGAGAGCGCCAGAATTGGTATGAACGATGTGAACCAACCTCAGCAAAAACTAGATGCGGCATATCATTTAAAATTAGTTTATCGCAGTATGGATGAAAAGGCTTACAGCAAGAGTGGCTACTCAGCGAGGTTACTTGCAGGATCATATTGTATGAAAACCGGTATACATTGTGGAAGCAATTTAATGACTCCCCTAAAAGATAATTCTTTCCAGAGGTCTTATTCGGGAGGCTCTCTCCTTGATAACGTTTCAATTAAGTGGTTTAAACAGTTGTTAAAGAAAAGCCTGTGGTAAATCACAGTTTCTTAGTGCTATCCTGTATTTCGCTAAATTTGGCCACGGTTTTTGTTGGCATTTATGCATACTATGTATTTGAACTCATCAAACATATCTTCTACCTCCAAAAGTTTTTATTGGATTATTGAAAACAAATAGTCTTTGTTGTGTCAATGCACTATCTTTTGCTCAACCGTAACATCACATTGTCGCCATTAACCTCATTCTTTTAGGCGAATAGTGCAAAGCAGTGATGCAAATACAACAAAAAACAAAACTAACTTGTTGCATTATCGCGCTCAGTTAGATATATTTAACAGACACAAGCCTACTGTTTATTTGAGCTATGCATTGGTACATGCACCAAAATCTTTATTTTTGTTAAGAAAAGATGTGGCTCAAGTCACACCTAAATGTAGATGCTGGCAATGTACGTACTGTGACACTGTATAACCTAGTCAATTAGTCAATAAGTTTACACAATACTAAATGCACTGACAGATACCAAGCTTTCAGTAACCTCCGATTATACCTAGTCCAGTAGAAAAAAGGAAATATTCGTTTTTTTAGATACTCTCGAAACTTTCTGTCGAATTAAAAAAAAACCAAGTATAATTAAATTATAGGAATAAGCTGACTCCGGAGGCGATGTTCTTGAATTATGTATATTTATATCTGCATCTTTTATCTGCATTGAGACCGGTGGGCTAGCTTGCATTTTTCAGTTTAATACTGATCCGTCGAGCTCGGTGGCTTGGTGCGTTCGTATGCGCCTTGCGACCGGAGGAGACACGTAGGTGCATGGGTTCGATCCCCGCCGATGCATATTTACATTTATATGGGGTCCGTCTTACGAAGTAATGCAAAATCTGCTACCGTGGACGTTAAATGTTGGCTGATGGTCAACTTTAAAAAATATTAGTTTAATACTGATCCACTCAGATTAAGTATGCCCACAGAGTCAATGTGCGCCATTCATCCACTGGGTTTCAGATGCTTCGTCCATTTTAAAATAGATAGGAAGCGTATCATCACACCAAAACTAGGATTGATTATCCAAAACTAGATGACAACATATTTGGTTCGAACCCCCAGTAGAATGGTACCTTGAATCAGTGATATCCATGAGCAAAGTTGGAAGCGCGTTAAGACACTCTAACATTCACCTAGAAGTGTTAGCACTTTCAACGGTATCGTAAAAACCTTTTGTTGTGGGAATCTCAAACAATCTCCTCCATAGTCAGAATTGTTTCAGATATAATGACTTGTCATCAGTAAATCCATTTGAGGTCTACAAGCGAGTGCACGTTTCGTTCACTCATAGAGAATCATAGAGAATGTTCATTACTAGATAATATGTATCCACAAGCACACCAAGGTGTCATATCCTACTGTAACATCCTACACCCGTAAATGCCGATGTAGTAAACACGTCAGAAAAAAATTATCGTCCACAAATGCTTATTTATATGGTAGAAAAGGCTTTCTTTGCAAATTATCTCGGTACCAACGACGCAATAAACCTGTAAGTTAGAAAACGTGACAAACAATGCATTTCGAACTATTAGGACGTCAAATGAAAACGTACGAATTTATTGGCTGATAAAGATCGGTATTGAGCTGACCTCCGCCGCCCACATAAGTGTCGGTATTGTCAAATCTGTTATTGCTGTTGAGGTTGCCGCTGTTTTCACCAAAGCTGTTATAGTTGTAGCCCGACTGGGGATTGTACCCATTCGAGGTGATGTCAAGGTCGGTGATCGGAACGTTACCGAACAATCGCAGAGCTTGCTGGAATAGTATCAACGTAGACTTAGCTGATATTCTAAATGGTCCTACGTGGGAAAGCACCTATGTGAAGTCTCTATGTAAAACATCTATGAGAAGTCATCTATGTGTTTGTAATTTATATCCACTATAATAATTTTGACAAATTTCTCGTCAAGTCGCGAATTGTCCTTATTTCCACCATAGAATTTGTTTTTCTTTAGATGCGTTTAGATGCGATCCTAATACTTACGAACATAAAGTCCTGGAGATCTTTTCTTCTCTTGGTTGATGTCTCTGACGACGTTGCAATCACATTAGGCGGAACAAAACCCCAGTTACACTTGTCGTGACGATCCACGGCCTCAATACGACCGTCAGGACAGAGGAGGCGATACCTTAGGTCACACAGTAAAACAAAAGCAAAGTTTAGAGACCTCATGTTTTTTGCGACAATCAAATGAGACAGAAAAGACTTCTACCAAACAGACGTGAGTGAAACAGATACTACACGAATTTACTAACATGGTAATTCGGCAGTTGGAATATAGCAGCGTTTCAAACAAAAACGCACAAGTGTTGCCGGAAGAATCGATAAATATCGTCCTCTAAATTAGCATAAGTTAGTGTATAGAATAAAAGGAAATAATTCCTCAGCTAAAAAAGCAACCCGTACGAACTGAAAAATATGCCAGATTACCTTTTGCAATTGAATCAGCTCATGGGCAGGAGATTAGCCTTACTTGAACTTAAGTGTAGGGTTGTGGATTGTCGCTTCATGAATGGTTGTATGTTTGAGGAACGCAATTTCTCCCTCTTTTTCAAGGCAGTAAAAAGCACCGTCATAGTTTGCATAGGGATCATTCCCTGAGCAGCGATCTCCACCGCGGCCTGCGCAGATCTCGCACATCTTCTGCGGATTATCACCTGTCAAGGGCCGACACCACAAAAAAATTTTATTATATCGAAAAATCTTGTTACCGAATGATACAGGCCGATTACAATATGGCTTAGTTATAGTTAGGTACCGATTTATATAGAGCCGTATACGATTGCGTTGAGTAGGTATTCACATATTTTTAAATATGCACGTAATCGAAAAGTATAAACGTAAAGGTAAGAGTAATCGTTTGAGTTTAAAGCCACCCCGTGCATCTGGAGTCACTGGCAAGCCTTCTAATCTTTTAGCTAATTCGGTATACTTAAGTAGTACGCCACATTGCACATGCTATGTTTTAAAGAGCGACATATTTTTCTGAGCGCTTGTAACACTGTATGTATGAGATGTTATAACCATGGCATTTAAAAACAATGGTATTAAGTTACACCAAATGTACGTAGGGAGTGCAGCGCTGCGGACTTTCTCGACACTATTATATTACGCCTGTCATAAAAACGACAATAATCAAGGCATTATGAAATACAATGGGGTTGCCACGGGCAGTACAATAATAAGAAGCAAACGCAATAGGGCGGCGTTAAGATTTGGCCCAAGAGTAAGCAGTCAATGACTTTGACTTTACTTCCAGAATTATTCTACTTCGAAACTTACCTGTAGGATTATGTTTGTCGAGAAGCGAATTCGGTGCACAGCTAGGTCCGAAGAAATGAGACGCGCTCTTTACTAGATTATTACAATCGAGAACCTAGAACAAGCAGGTGTAGTTAATTTGTATCACATTACTGCCAAATTGTAGGCACAAATCAATGCTTTTACTGATCTCCTTAATCCCACCCTACATATTAAACGCAGTTATTAGCAAGAAAATAAGAGAACTGAATTCACTGAAAACATTGCGAAAAAATGGACCACTGAATACAATTTAAGTGAGCATCAACGATTCTAAGCACAATATGCAACGTTGAATGTCATTTGGTAGTCAGATAAATGCTTATGGTCCTCAACTTGAAAAATCCGTTACGTCTGCGAAATATAATCAAGCGCCTATTGGTAGATACCTCGAGTACACGATTCTCAATGAGATGCGCCATAGGCACGACCCATCCGGCCATATCGCCCACGGATGAAAAACACGCTCTCCGTCCCCGAAGGTGATGAAGGTCCGAAATGTTCGCGAACTCATGGACTACAGCAACCGAATAGAATCCGGGCTGTTCCTCTATTACACCAAAAAAAATTAACAATTAACCTCCTATTATGGACAACCATTAGATACTACATACATATCCTGAAACGTTATAGTATAGTGTGAGATAGAGAATTATAATATGCTCATCGCTTATAGATGAAAATAATTGTGAACTCTACCTGGTCCATAGAGCTCACTAAGAATGGGTATAATTGAGTGGTATCCACCGCCTTGGTACATTTCGCCAGGATCGAGCTCAACGATGTCGACTTTTTGGTTGTCAAGAAAGTTCATGCACTGATCCTTTGATGGCGCCTGAGCACAATACATGTCAACACTAAAGCCTCGAGAGGTTCTGACCGCTTCGGCAAACTCGGTGCATTTAAGGTGCTCAAGATCATTCACCGAACACCACGTGATGTTTCCCAGAGAACCAGCATGTGCAGCTGATGCAGAAAAAAACCCAGAAAAACTCGAGTTAGTTATCTCCTTGTACAGAAATTTGGGTAGGCTCGAAATAAAGTTTACTAAATGTAGTCACTGAGTTGAGATTTCAATACAAAATGCTGGGTTAGATCAGTCTTGTGAGGATCAAAATTATGCTGTTTTTCTTTATCATTTCTTTTCGAAAAAGATTAGGAAGCACGTCGGTTATGATGTGCCAGAGGACAAGCATTAAACTGCAGCAACCTTACAACAAGAACCAAGTTTTCGTCCTGATGTGGCGAATATAGTAACGCACTTTGTAATGGCAGCCCCACCTTCATTCGAATTATACAAGCAGCGCTTTTAATCTCGATCAACACATAATGCGGAAACGTATCGAGTGCAAAACAGACAACATCACACGTTTAATCCTTCCTGAGGGATTTCAACGAACATGTTATAATGGCAATAGCTCGCATCAGGGGAACACAAGAGAAAAAATCTGTATAATTGCTGCGTTGCGTAACATTATGTTCTGTATAAAACCAAGGGTTTCTATAGGTCAAATGCCTATCATGCACCAGCCGCAGTGCACTTGTCAATTCTTTGCTAACCAGCAAACATAGAATAGAATTTCATTTTTTCATACCAATGAAAATCTCAGGTCGGACCGGAAGGAGATGTGCTTCCTGAACTACTCACTAAATGCCCAACCAAATCTTATTATCGTTAGCTCTTGTGTTTGTGCATTTGTGTTTGCTTTGATGAAGATCTTCATTCTGTGGCTTTTAATGTCAAGTGGGCAGTAGTGTCTAATTTTAAATGACTCGTGTCCTCAAAAACGATTAAACAAAAATGCGCAATGACAACACAATAATTACAATAGCAATATCCTAAAATCCACTGTTATAGAAAGTTACAAAGCGATGCATACAAAGTGAGCAGATAAGTCGGTATGACTTTTGCCTTTCAGTAGAGGCAGAAAAAGATTATGAAAATGAAAAACAATGCTTGGAGCTGCACGGAAATGTATTATAGATCGATTGCATTACAGGCTAACGTGTGATTCGCTTATTGAAGGGATTAGCACGATAATGTATGCCCAAAGATTGATTTTTTTGGCACAGTGATTTGTTCGCAAAATTTTCCTATCAATTATAGCAGGGCACATACCATTCTAACCAAACGAAAGTAAAGTCAATTAAAGTTCATCATTTTTTTGGCCTGTTCAGATTCAATTAGTTCATCGTGTTTCCTTTTTGTTTGTAGTCAGGGTGACGCGGCACATATGGATATCCTATATTTAAAATCTGCCAAATATTGTCGATACATTGTCCGTCAATACAGGCTTAACTTTAGAACACTTTTGCTTCCAATTCCCTTGCAAACCACTACGAATGTCGTTATTCTTATTATTTATTTGTAATATAGTACCACCTTGAATCGCGATTAAAATATTAAAATGCATGTATATGTACACATATAAATTTGATATTCTTCGTTTGGAGCTCAATTTCTAAATGCATTCTAAGGATTTACGGTTATTATATTAAATAAGTTGGTTAATACATGGTAGTATTCGTTTTTATATTACATTGAAATATAATAGACTGTCCGCAAAATAAATTCCAAGATGCATCTCTATGCATCGCGGCATATATATATCACTATAAAGCTTTCGCCCTTGCAACTAAAATTCGAGTCGTTTTCGATACGATTCGATATATAGGCGCTGGCGGTATGTACTACAGTGCCTCATCACAATCCTTTGCCGCGATACCACAATTGTGTGTACCTATGTAAAACCAAACTTGATGTAAATGAAATGCATGACGACCTCAGACAACTGTGTAAGCGGAACTCCATCAGAGGCATTTTATATTCTAGAATGTTAGTGCTATAGCAATAATTTGGATTGGTCTACACAACGCGTGTGGATGATCTACAATAATTTAGTCATAAGCTGAGCATTTACAAAAAAGAGTGAATATATCACATGGAGATCTTCCGCAACACTTAGGATTTTCTGAGCACAAAATGGAGGAATCTCTGATCTTATCCCGCGGCGCCTCGTTAAAGTCTAGAACCTTAAAAAACAGCAATGCACACCGTATTATTACAGCGTAACATCATAGGTTTGTAAACCATATCTTATCAACGATATGAAGCCTTGTACTGTAACTTGTCGGTAAAGAGTGCCTACTGAAGTGCGCATACCATTGTACCTCAAGATTGTAACTCGATAACGTGTAAAAACATGAATGAAGTTTTGATCGTAGATTCTTAGCACGATATTGCAACTGGGCGATACCATCACAGAAATAATGATCATAGAAGCTAGCTCCAAAGGGTTGTAACTAACTGGTCACATCTAGATTTTTTCGGAAACATAAAAGTATATATTTTTTTATTCTGTCTGGGTATGTGAACTTTTCCCATGAGTTCTGCTGTGTTTAAAAAGTACCAGGTCTATTACTACGTCGCAACAATAAAGCTAAGTGAGTTTTAAGAATGATTTTTAAGAAATAGGTTTTAGGAAATTCTGGCCATAATAAATACGAACTACTTTCATACTCTGGTACGTACATATACAACATATAATAGTGTAACCTAGTACATTTTCGTGTACATATACACTGAAAAACGTAATACGGTAGGACTGGATTCGCAATACTGTGTCTCGCAATATTTCCAAATTAAAATTCAAAAGCAGGCCGTCCTCAGCCGAAATAGATTGAGAACTTTTCCACACTAACACGGACGGAGAAGTTCCCCACACTAGCCGGGATTCCATCTAGTGGCTAGATGAACGCCTGAATGGTCTCATTCGCAAATAATAGGGTCTCTCGGCAATAAGGGACTTTTACCTGCTAGCTAGATTGCACTTCACGCTACATTGATGCATACCGAGAATTCATACCAGAGCAGCTGCTACTTGGCCACTATTTCATTTTATGAAGTTCAATATTTTCGCACACTCGCGTCGAGGAATTTACGTAATACTCTACAATGATACGATGCAACCATGAATATCTTTCAAATTCAATGTTACTGCTGCAAGCAACTCCGACGCAGTTAATCTAGATACTCGATTCATCACGCTTAACCTACAACACACGAACATGACGGATAGTTTTCTCTGTATATATGTATCTATGAGTGTGTGTGTGTCTGGTGCTATGACTTAAGGCACAATAATATATCAGTATATACCATGGTTTGTTTGGTCTTGCGTGCGTTCTGATGAACTTTTTCTAACCTGAAATAACAAGGAGAATCATGTATATGCGCGCCATTGCACGAACTGTCTTAGGCGCTGACTCCATTTTCTCGTTTGTGATCGTTCACCAAGCACTAACGAGTAGTCAAGCTTAATACTATATAAACTATCCTTAAAAACATTTGGGTATCTTTCTTTTTTGATTATATCTGTTGTTTTCTTTTACATTCATCCAGTCCGTCACTCCATTGTCAATGCTCGTCGAGGCAATTCTCACACATGGATCAGGAGTTTCTATATTTGGATCTCTAATTCTCCGTCATCCGCGTAATCCCTAGCGTTGTACTTCTTTCGCACACAACTAACAGAAATAAGCGTCTGCACCGATTGAAGCTACATCGCATTTTCCAAGGTAGCGACGTATCCCGATGTCCCCTTCTGACTCGCAGCTCTTCTTTGTCTTCCCCACTCCAGCTTACTGATCACGACCTCGTAAAGGAACTTCGTTTCTAGTTTGGCCCACACCAACACCGACACAAAGCTTAGCCACACTATGCATACGCTACAACCACTCCAGTCGGGCGATCGTGGTTAGTTGTCGGCATTGACACGGCACCCTGCAGCGGTTGGGCGGTTGATGGTAATGTGTTAGTGACGAACGGTTGGTTGCCACAACAACGCGAAGCGGCGGGCCGGGACGACACGATGTCGCTTGCTTGCTTCTGCTATGGGCAGCGGCGTTCTACAGAGTTCACAGTCGCGTTCGGCCCGCTCGCCGCTAGCCATTCCACCGTCATTGCTGAACGGACGATGGTGTCAGTGCGATGAAGCCGCATAGACACGAGGAGCAGAAGACGGAACGGCTTTCACGGCGATGCCGATGGGCTGGGCACTTTGGCGCGCAGACAGACGAGTGGCATGCGTTATTGTCCCGTATCATTGTTACTGGCGTCACACGTAAAAGTAAAATGCTTAAATGTGAAGAGGTGATAAATCTAGGCACAAACGACGAAGAGTACTGCACGACAACGATCCTTTGTCGTCAGTCATCGTTCGTCTCTCCTGAAACCAAGCTGTTTAGTTTCCATATAATGGAAGCTCGTAGGATTCCTGAAATAAAGGTTAGGCAGGGTCCCGCGCAACACCAGCGTGGACCATTGAATACACCTTGATTACGCTAATGAGAGATGGTCGGTTTGACAGGTGACATACGAAGTTGCCGTCCGTTGATAGGAATGTTACGACCAATGAATTGTCTCAGTAGCGGAACCAATTTGAATAAATTTGGAAAAACTGATATTATAGACATGCACAGAAGTCAAGTTTTTGGCTGGCTTGTCGTGCAACACGCTAATCCAGAGAAAGACGATGGGCACTAGAAACGGTGATGTTTTTACCTTTGGTCAGCCATACGGCTGATTATAAATCGACTCGCCCAGTATCGACAAAATCGCTGAACAAGCAATGCGCAAGTGCTATCAGGTGACAGAATGTAGGAGTGCATAGCATAAGCTATTTGTACGGATTTATTTCTACGAGTCAAACACGGCCAAAGCATACTTCCAGACTCGTTTAGCCCGACTGGTTCTTTAGAGCTATAGACTTGTACCCTCTCGATGACCGAAGGTAGTTAAGTTTCCATTTTGGGCAAATTTTGGGCATAACGATTGGGTACATAGCTCGTGTACTCACACGTGGATGTTCGATACCTGTAAGCATGTGGCTTCTATGTTCAATAACCTCTGCTCAATTGAATTATAGATTCAAGGATTATACCCTATAGAGGAAATCTTGTTTCAGCTATGTAATGTCGAATAGCAATAACCTTCGACGTGATCGAGCGCAATCTGTTATCAAAAGCGCCTGAAAAGGTGACTTAATGGTATAAACACTCAAAAAAAAAACTAAAAAAAAGCTGATCTACCAGTTCATGTATTGATTATATTTATTTTTGATTCAACTTTCAAAATCATATAGAAGCTAGTGGATATAAAGTTTTCCACTGAAATATTTCACATTTCTGATTTCTGAATATTTCGCATCGTTAAAGTACTTCACATTTTATAATAACAACGCAAGAATTTAACAAGAATGTTTCTGTAGAATATTTGATATCTTTTTCATTGATTTGAACATTTTCTCCTTTTGCACGTTTTGACCTTGATGGAGGCGTAGGTGAACAAGATTCGTCGCATCTAGACCATAGAGGCGTCACGTCATGTGACTAACCGTATTGTTACCCATGGTAGCTGTAACGACCGTCCATTAACCTTACGCTGATTTTTTATGACTGAGATACGACAACCTTATTTACGTCTCCGCTAAGACCAAAGTAAACCTCAGAAAAAGAAAAAATTTTAACCAGTCACGAAAAAACAGAAAATCATGTATCTCAAAAAAGAGCGTGTCATTTTTGGCATAAAAAGGTAACACAACATCATATATTGAAATAATCATTTTGCATGAAGTCTTACTTGTATGTTTTTTTAGGCCAGACAGAAGTCATATTGTCCATAAACGTTTTTTTGTACGTTATTCGATAGAATGACTTGAAAAATAAATATGAAAAATTATTTTCACCAACTTGAACTTTCCAAAGTGAAAAGAACACTGAGTTTCAACGATGAATCATTCTATGAGTGTCTGGAAACTTATTCTTAAAACACCTTTTGTATCTGGCCAGTAGAGAGCCGTTAGGTGTGCGACATATTTGCAGTACATATTTAACTCCTTGATTAATGAAAAATTGCAAAGAACCATTTAAACTCGTAATCCCTAGGCTTGTAGACTTAAATATAATGTACTTTCAGAGGACAAAAAGTATTTAAAACTTACGACGAGCAAGGCAATCGACATTCACATACTGTATTACCATATGTGGAAGTAGGTAATTTAATTCAGGTTATCTGTTTACGTTCTTTAAAAATAATGTATTTAGACTCATCTTCAATTTGTCGAAGAAGTCAATACTGGAAACTCGTTCATGCAAGTTGTCACAAACTGTCAATGGCAATGTAGTAGAACAGCTGTCTTAGACGTTGCAGCCTCGCGGGCCTGTATATAGAATATAACCAATAAATAAAATTTAATAAAAAGTCGACTTTATTAGAACTGGCACAATGTTAAATGAACAAGACCAAGTAATACATCCATAGTTCAATTATTTATTTACAATAAATATACACAATACGTCTTTACTGACTAGTTTGCTAATTTCAGATTACAAATGCCGTACGCATTATCGGTATAGCTCAATTTTATCATATTTATAAACTAAGTCAAATTTACAAGTGTAAACTTCTTGAGAAAGTTACATGAAAGACAAATATGTGATAACTTTGTGTCGATCTTTTACATAGTTTACGGATGTGTGTCATCATTTTGGTTAAAAATAGTAGTAAAATAAGAAAGGCAGCACTTTTCCACGATTTTACAAAATCTAAAAAATTAAATTTAAAAAGTTAGCACGTTTTCGGTCAATGTGAATTACAGTAAGGTGCGATGATTTGTCCCACCTTACTGACTTATCTTAATGACCCGTTGTGCTCTGCTAATACTGAATCGTCACTCCGAAAGCTCAGCAAAACAAAGTACGTCGTCATTCCTCACTGTGTTCCGATAGAAATGCCTTTTATTGTTTTATCTCCATGACACGACCTGCAGCTGTTTACTAATTGTACAATCAAAAAAATTCTGTAAATATTCTTGCCCCACTTAGCTCTCAGCGTTAAAATAGGTAGATTATCTTATTTTTATTCTCATGTTTCCCGCCATACTTTATCACGTGTTGGCAATTTATAGAACACCGACTTGATTGAACCGTTTGAGTCGAAGTGGAAGATTGTCCTTGAATAAAACGGGGTCAGCTCTGCATTGCGATATGCTGAGTGGCATGCCACTGAATGCCTTGACAAATTCATTAATACACTCAGAGCGCGCTTGCATGTGGTCCAGGCTTGCAGAGAGCGAATTCGCCGCTGTGGGGGGCGTGTCAGGTTTAAATTTCTTACGGGGCGCCACCTTGACGGGCGGCGCTCCACTTGTCAGATTAGCTACTAGAAAGTTCATCAGGATGTCTTCACAGTTAAATTTAGAGTCGACATAGTCACGAAGATACTTTGGCATCTTGAAGAAGTGCCGGCCATACTCGACGTGATAGAAGGCTGCACCAGTCAACACCATACTAATGTCGTTGAGCCATTCAGACTCATAGCGCCATCGTTTTGTCTGGTTGTCCCACACATGCAGACGTGACGGGAAGCCGACAATCTTGTTAGAATTCTCACACCACACCTGAAAACCAAACTCGAGCTCATCTGGGGTCAGCATCAGAATATCGTCGTCCAGCGAGAGCACGGCCTCAGTTTCGATTTCCTTGTACGGATAAAAACGGTTGGTAAGCTTGTTCTCCCGAGATCGAACGATAGCAACAGGCTTAGTGGACTTGGAAAGTGGTGAAGGTGGGTCAAGGTCGGGATTGTTCCATACCACGATAATTTTCACAAGTGATGGGACACCTTGCAGCAGTGAAACGAGCTTTCGTAATGACTCTGGCCGATTGTAGGTGAGAATCACGGCAGAAAATCCTCTTCGTTTCGGCGATACTTGCGGGATGCGGTCTAGCGAGTAGGTTTCAGCTACCCGTTGGGCAAAAATACGTTCGTTGAGAATGTCCATGACGTTTGAGATGATGGTCACTGGAGAACTCATGTACTTGTCGTATATGCCGACGAGTTTTTCTCGACGAAAGCGAATTTCGGCCGCACTGAAGCTTTCCAAATGGGTGATGATATCGGGTTTTCGTTTCATGTTAAAGTGAAGAGTCACCTCTAGCCAATCAATTCGCTCGGGAAACGGCAAGATCATTCGCTCTTCATTATGCACCAGCACGGGAATACACCCGGCACTTACCGCTTCGGTGAACACAAGTGCAGACTCAACTCCCACTCCGCTGAAAATGAGGCAGAAGTCAGCATTTTCGAGTGCCTTTGGATACTCGACCATGTTATTTTGTCTTTGCTGTTGCTTCTGGAATCCCAAGTTACTGCTGTACACACAGCGTTTCTCCAGTTGCTCAGTGCAAGACTCAAGTAGCGTGACTCTCCCTGATGATCTGACCAACTGCAAGACAACGTTCTCCGCCCACTCAGGGAACTTTGCCCGTCGAGGTATAACGAGCCGCCATGCCCTGCTGAACCTGATCGGTTTACACGGATCGCACGGAAATAGTAGAAATTAATCGTATGTGGAGGGTAGTTGTTATATAGACATTGGACTTTTCATAGTAATTCCAGTATTTACATTCACGACATACATTTGAAATTAACGCTGTTTTACCAGCACAATTTTACCGACTAGTGACATGAAATGCCCGAACAGTCAACAATGGCGATGGTTAAGTATGCGTACAAATGATGCAAGAGTTAAAATTCACAGTCGCGTCTAAAATAAAGACGTGTCTGGTAAGACCGATATGGGAAAACGACTGTCTTTCTTCAATCAAAAAAGCTATCTACCTGAGGTTATCTCCTTTATCACGAATTCGATATCCTACAAGGTACGGCATCATTGGCATTGCTATATCAAAGCCAGGCCTGAACGTTCTGTCGGAAAGGGCCGCCGAAACATGCATAGCACGTCCAGTTCGTGGCGTCGTTTGCAGTTGATTAAATACTAAATGATTCGATCCGTCTTCCCAGCTGAAATCAACAAAATCCAATCACATTTGAAAGGTAAGCTTCTAAGTGAAAATAAACGCAAATGTACAAGAATTTTCAGTTCAGTTCCGTTTGGAACACCGTACTACCTATGTAGTTATAGCCGCAGAAAAATATCAAATATCTTACAAAATACCTACTAAAAATATTTGTACGCGAAGGGATTTAACATTTCATAAGAACACATATGCTCAATGGGAAATTTAACGGTTTTGCCTGATGTAGGTAGAAATAGCTCAGAATGAGCAAATACGTGATGTACGGTTTTTCAACGCATATGGCGCAGGTACAGAAAACTAAAACAGACTAATACACGGGCGCAATATGCAAATAAATTTATTGATTATGGGCAACACATACAAGGCGAGATTAGCCAGCACGTCAGGTGTCAACGGATCCTGTACGCCCAGTGTATCAACACTGGGCACGAAAAGACATGCCATTCGTGGGTCTTCTACGAAATACGTCGAGTGTCTGAGCCAATCCAACATCCGCATATATTCGACACTTGTCTCTAAGACCACCTGGGCTCCATCCTCGTCTATGTACCTGTTAACAGCCAATAAATTGTTTAAACTATTAATCAGCGTTTTGACGCAAACCTTTGAGAAGTACGTTGTAACAGTTCAAAATGTATTATTATTTTGTGGCCGGCGTCGCCTGAACAATATATTAAAACCAATAAAAGCGGAGAACTGATACTAGAAAGACAACGAAATTGTCTTGCTTAATATATTGATAGGAACCCAACTGGTTACATTGATGCCATTTGAAATAAAAGCGTTTTTCAGATATATTTTTCGGTTTATTTGGGACGCCTAAAATAGGAGTCTTATGCTTGAATTCAATACTCAGAGATTCCAAAAAGTTATCAACACTAAATTTCGATGCCGCGATCAAGAATAAATACTTGGACGCAGAATTCTGTACCATTAGAGCTAACCTGCCCTGAATAGATAGAGTTTGCATTACTGAGAAATAGATTTACCGACCAGAAGATTCCATAAAACGAAGTAAGTGACTACGCACGTGGCATTCTAATTCGAAATACAATTTCATAGCCACCAACGTAGGCTTTCATTTGGCGGGATTATGTAAAGGTTAATTATCTCTCCACAAAATAACATTAACTCTTCACAAAAACTCGAGTTACTGACAAGAAAATGCACAAAGCAAACCACAATTATTTATCAAGGAAACGTCCCCAATGGGTGTCCTGCGTGAACATTATAATAGCAGCCTTATAAGAACAGTTTATTAATTTTAGAGTTTGTAAAAAAAAGTTTCCTAATATTTACCCGAATCTATCTTCAAATAAGAAACTTTAGCCATACCGCGTAATGGGATAGATGTACACAGTTACTTTCTCTCCGAGTCGACCGCATCGATATACGTCGACGCACTGCCAATGGGTGCATTGCTGCGTGGCCGATGAAAGACCGCTCGTTACGTACTCTTCGTAATCCGTTTCGCGCACCAACAATGGCTCGAAGGTTCTGTAATTTAAAAGACGTTGACACACTTCTATAAAAGCTAGTCGGCCTGATCACGTTTGTTTACACAAGCATAATAATAAAAATGTCATGAAAATTATGTGTGCTGTGGGAAACTGAGCTATTGAAAGAGTTCGTACATCAAGCTCTGAATGAAAAACCGGTAGCTATGTTTATCTTTGGTGCAGACGTCGCCTTTTAATTTAAAACACCGCTAAGTTGCCATAGGTTGTGACCTAAGCTTGAAATTGTGTTTCACACAATGTTCGTAGATAGCGATGCATTTACTGTATCGCTTTAGAAACACAAAGGAAATATGCTTTAGCGAACCCAGTCGAAGAAATAGGCTTTCATGGGAATGTATAATCTCTCGAAAAATCAACGATGTCAGCATCCTACGCCGGGTGCTAAGTGTATAATGGGCTTGATTGGCGAGAGTTGTGTTGAATAGTTTCATTCAATGAATGCGTTTAGCCTGCGACCCAGATTGAAAAATTATTATTATAGATTAATCTAAAAAATTATGTCATCATCTTTCATGCCAATTAAGCAACGTAAGAATAAAAGTATCTGTAATACTCTTGTTTGCGCGGACGTATGTTGAGACTACACGATAATATAAAACTTCGTTTAAAATTCACTGATGTTTTTTCTTACTGAAAATTTTTGGGCTAATTTTTAAAATAGCACACGTACATGTGTGCATGAAAGATTTCACTTTGCGTTTTAAAATCATTCTCACAAAATCTATCAAATGAATAGTTTTAATGGAACTTTCCAGATCACTCGTCAGTTGCGGGAGTATTATTTTGAAAAAAGGCAACCGAAGTATCTCATAAATACCGTTGCCTCCCATAGTTTAATAAACGACACAAAATAAGAACAAACAATTGTTTAGTCAGGAATGGAGACGTATGAACAATGGTAAGGGCCTCTAACTCAGTATAATATGTGTATATTCCACTAATGTTCGATGTACTAAGTAGTTTATTTAAAGTGACACATGTTGCTGTATAAAATTTCGACAAAACAGGGTTTCTACATCATCTTTTAGACCAAAACTAACTGAATCAATGGTTAAGTGTCATACACCTTACTAAATGGTTACCTTACAGGTCATTTATTTTCCATTCAACTTGATAATTCTCTCAAATGTTTTTATTAAAAAACTATAAAGTCTTTTAAACATACATATATATATATATATATATATATATATAT
>MNPL01015123.1:0-29679 GCA_002081605.1 Tropilaelaps mercedesae | reverse complement strand
TATATATATATATATATATATATATATATACGCACGTGTGTGTACATGTTTGTGGCGTGTGCGACGGACGGAGAGGCTGACGGGAGGACCAGCCACGTATGTCGTGTGCTCTGTTAGACCGTTCAAGCGTGCTTGGGTGAATGTATGTGTGTGTGTGGGTTTGTGTGTGTAGATATGAGAGTACCACTCCGGGCGAAAGTGTATGCCCTGGCTGTCACTTTCTGTTTGTCTGGGTCTTGGACTTCATCGGTGCATGCGTGCGTCTGCGTATGTGTGGGTGTGTGTACACTATCAGTGTCTATACTATTTCCGCGGCGGATAACTAAGATAGAGCAAGTCTTTTCGCTGTCGAGTTTGCCACCACACACCGTCGTGTGCCGGCAGCGCCACGGGCGTCGCTGCTGCTGCTTCTGGCTGCCGCCGACTCTGCCTCAGCCTGCCCCTGCGACTGTGGACTCTTTTCTCCGGGTCTTCTCGTATTCTTCTTCTTTTCCTGTTCCTTTTCCTCCTGTGGCTGCTCCTAGCAGTGGCCGCTACAACCCCCCCATACTCACCCTGATTCCTTGCTATAGAGTCGCTGAAGGTGGTCAGAGGCGGTCGTCTCTCAATCGTCAGTGGCAGCCTGCGGCGGGGTTTCCTCGTCAGGAAACGTTCAAACTGCTACTGGCAACGCCGCAAAGGACCCGAACGCCGAAGCAGACAACGAGCACGGCCATGCTGCGTATTGCTGTGCTACCAGTATCGGCGGAACCGTGCGAGACTGTACCGAACGCAACGACGCTGCCGGGGATGGCAGTGGTGTTTGGTTTCCTGAATCGTTGGATCCGACCTGCCTCTTCCTCTTGGTTGCTGTCCTCATCGTTCCCGTTTTCCTTTCTCCCGAACATCTCCTGCTCCCGCCTGCTCTTCCGCCCCATTCAAACTAAACTCCCAACCGTCGACACCCCGCAGCGCTGAGCCCCTCTTGTTCTACTCCCGGAGGCAGTAGTTGTTCTTTGGCTACTGTCTCCGTATCTCCTGGGGCGTACACACCTACAGATAAATATACGACACACATCCACTGTAAAACTACTGACTCAAACCAGTACCAGAACTGACAACCAGCCAATCAGAGGCGGCGATGACAACAAGCGAGGCAGACATCCGACCTACGTTAAGAAGCACCTTTAGAAAGGAAGAAGAACGGTAACGGTCCTTAGACACGACAACGCCGACGGGGGTTTTCGCTAAAATCGATGCTAGAAAGAAGGCAGATTATCGTGGCTATTAAGATATTCCACTGACCACTCTTGTTGAAACTGCTCCTTCATTCCCTTTTCTCATAGAAAGATAACCGATGACATGATCATGGAGAATCCTTTGTTTACCACAGACACATATTCCGCAGTCGCAGGTTGGGTCGACTGTGGTAGGGTGAGCCTCTGCAATAGCTATAGGAAGGAACTTTAAATATCGGACAGTCCACACAACTATATTGTGTGAAACCCAAACACGCAATGACCCGTATCTCCCTTAATGCGTTTCGTTTTTCACACCTACGATGCCTGCATTGCTTACGATAATTCACCATTTCGAGTGACTCGTAACCACAACAGTATCATAAGGTTAGCGATATGACCCCCATATTCACGAGAAGCAGTCGAAAAAAATGCGCACAAACGCCTAAAAAAAATAAGAAATCATGTGATTATTATGGCACGAAATAAAGCGGCTAGATTGCATGTTTTTATCTCCAAACCTTCATAGAACATTAAAAGGGCTATGCATGAGATTCTCGTACTAATATACTATCTATAACAGTTATCAATTTATTATGTTTCTTACAATCTGAAATCTTTAACGTTGAGGTTGTTTCATGATCCAAAAATATCACTCGCACGGACTGACAAAACTAGCGGAGTTTTCATCAGCGTATAACGATTTATGCCATTTTAGTCTGAAGTGAATAACAGATACAGCTTATACTGCATGTGCACTTTAGGCTGTCCTATAAAATATGTGTTATTAGCACACCCGTCTCATAGGACAGGTGTTTAGCTCGTATATCTAATTAACTCACACAATACTTGTGTATATAATATATGACATTATAAGATATGTGTTACATAGGTTCTGCACGCTAAAGAGGTTTACTATTATATTCAGATAGAGGAGAAAATAATAGGGCAATCTAGCAATTTTCTAATCCGTAATATTATTAAAATAATGTTGATAATACCTCAGATATTTGCTTTAATAACCTAATGTTTAATATGTCTAAATAGGATTTGGTTGTCATTATAGATTATATAAAAAAGTGACAATTTTGACAGGGAAGTGAGAAACCCAAAGTTTAGAAAAAATCACAAAAAGAGATTAGCATCGCCCGCATCCAACCTGTGCTTCAGACACGGAATATATTATAATATATTATATATATTTAATGTATTTAAGTGTGTAGAGGCAATTTAAATCATTCGGCACCTCAAAGAATATACTATCAACATTCTCGACTTCCATGATTAACTTCCGGTACACACCAGTTGAAAGCCATAAATATTGTTATCAATTACACAGACATGTAACTTTATGTTAAAACAGCTTTAGCTACTAGCTTTACCCTAGATATAGGTAATCTGCTTTTGTTACAGTTTTTGTGTTGCAATGGTATTTTACATAAGTTGGTGTGACGTTTTGTAGTTTCGGTGGAAATTCCTTGCTCGGAACGAAAATTTTATTAATCGAAAAGACTAGATTTGTGTCACTTACTGCTCTGGTTGTATACATACTTCTTGATGTGCTGTTGGTGTATTACAAACACGTGCTCGTGCGATGCCTTTGTCATACATGTCGCACATGTGCTATAGAAACTTCATTCTTTCAGCATGAGGTCTACCAATAGTGAGAACAGCAGAGTCGATCTCTGACTCTTGATTTAGGCGTATAGACTACAGAATGGCCCAGTAGGTGGTTTATTATAAGGCAGCTGCGTTCGCCCAAACGACACACCCCATTAACTGTACATGGTCCGTAGCGACTTGATGACCCAATGACAGTAAATTTTCCTAGGGCATAAAATGACCGGACCGATTGCCTACGTACTTGCTGCTCAGTTGGCCTTTGAGATTGTACAACCTGTAATCTAAGCATTGCCCCTTTCGGAAAGATGGTCGACAGAACGGACGATAGAACCTCGTTCTTAACGAAGCAATAGGCTGCTATCACTAAGTTATTATTTCGGTGATCAAGGATTTGACTATGTATTGTACTTAGCGTCGAGGGGATAAAATTAGCATCTGTCGATAGCCTATTAGACTTACACGATTAATGAAACGACATATTGATTTGTGTTCCAGTGTAGGCAAACTTAATGTTATTAATATTGGTGTAGCATATTGCTTATAAAATGGAGATTTCTGTTAAATTCCCGGTCTGTGGACCAGATCGTGAAAAAAGGAATCCCTGAACTCTTATTTACCTGGTCTAGCGTTAGGTTTTCTGAATTACCTAAATATAGCTTTAGCTAATCTAATAAGATATTGCTAAACCCAATTATCTTTAGTTTATATAAGAGGTCAGTAAACGCGCCAAAGACGAGATTATATATTTTATTTTTAAAAAGGTAAGGTAAAAAAGGCGTCACTCTACAGCCTAAGGTGAGTAGACTTGCCTTCTAAATAGAAAATTCAAATTCGGATATATATGTGAATACCGTTGATATATGGAACAATTGCGTACCTTGATTTTTGCATTACAATTCTCTGTTTTTAGAACCGCAGTACCAATAATATGCTACGGTTTATTTAGAAATTACTGGAACTAACTAATTCGTGCTAGAAATTCGACAATAGTTGCCCGTCTGGTTTAAGTGTACTTTTTGGATTTACCTTCTTGATAAATAAGAAGAGTAAAGAAAATACTTATCTCTATCGGTTCCTTATATTACTCTAATAGACTTCGATCACATTTATGACCGAATCAACTTTTTCCTATCTTGATTTAGTTTCTAGTCTAATAGGGTAGCTTGAACTTTACTCATTCATAAAAATACTTGTCGTCAAGAAGTTTTACTCATATAAGGTTTACATATGTAAGATAATATATGTCATTCCCGTTAGAATTTTCTAGAATACAAAAACAGCAAGTATTTAGAAGTAAAATCGCGAAAAGATACTCGATTCACACAAGTAAAAATTATCGATACAAATGGCGTTTGAAGTTAACAAGATGGCACCCTATGCGTTAATAAGGCAAAAAATCCAGAATCTTATCAATGTTCTCGAAAAGTAAACAAATCTACTAGGCTATCCTTGAAATGTGGTTGCATTTTCGTGGTCTTTCAAAAGGCAATAGTCTTTCGTAAACAAGTTAGGCTTAAATTGCTCCATATTTATTAATTTAACCAAAAATATATATAGTGAAAAATCGTACCGTGACGATCAATCCTACCCAGCTATCATTTATTGCATTTAGAGGGCCTAAAACTTTCAAGTTTTAACAAAGCGAAATGTCGAATCCCTGTAATCTCTCCGTATGCGCTCTTGGAAACGAGCGATAAACATAAATAGGAGGAAGACATCTGTAGTAGATATCTCATGATTATTATTAATTATTTCACAGTTATTTATGTTTCCCTCCGACATTTTGAAATCTATCGCATACGAATCATTATTCAACCTCTTACAGAATACGCAGCACAGACTATGCATACTGCATGTAGCAGGAAACTTGAAGACTTATATATTAGCACTTTTCTCGGTTCTATCAACAGCTAATTTGATATAGTGCCTAAAGGTATTTTTACCGTTTAACGTACAGCGCAAGCAACAAAAATCAGTATTTAATATATCTTGGCTGCTCATCACGTCGGTGTGAATGGCTGTGACGCGACTGTCGTAGACAAAAATCATCACAATCAATAGCGCGACAGAGGCACGGTTGAACAGAACAGTATTAACAAGCAAATTGCTGTTTTTTTCTATTTTGCCGATAAATACATTGCACTAACTAGAAGATAAATTCTTTATTTCTTGTTTTTATAAGAACCAACGATAGAAATTCGCACTTTCCAGGTGTTTATTAACAAACTTTCATTCATGACGCTATCGATATTGCATTTCTATTCGCCGGAACGTGCGAGTCAGTCGAGGACCGGTTTTATGGCATGAAAACCATCCTTTAACACAGTTTATAAGTTCGCTAGCTCTAAAAGCTTCGTAGGGGACTAGACCCACAAGTTTTTTTGTTCTACTTCGATGAAGATGTTGCGCTGCTAAAGAATGCCTAAAATATAGCAGGGGAGCTACAAACCGAATATTAATATCGATTTCTTACTACCTGAAAGCTTTTTCAAGTGCAAAATTTTCCCTTTTTCGTCAAGATTCCTCGCAGCCTATTGCGGTAGGTACGGTACAAAAATTGCCACGGCATCTGCAGTTCCTATTTATATCAACTTGTTGAGGGAAACCATAGCCCTCTCTCCTATAATTTCAGGCGCCCATTTGGGAGGCGAGTGCTATTCCGGTCCTTGCTTCAGTTGTTGTCAGTGTCGCATGCATCGAATCGATCATCATAATCATCACTCATTCGGCTAATGACCCGGTGGTAAATAAGGTTAGTTATTTTTTCGAGGTCTCAAGTACAAGTATTAATCAATTAGAAAACTTCAAAAAGGTTTTTAGGAGACTTTCCTTATTTTAGGTTTTGTCGGATCTACTTCTGCAAACTTAGTATACGTACGGTTGTTAAGGAAGACAGGGAGCATTTAAACTTTTTGACAGCTGTTAAATTTCTGATTATTGTACAAATCTTATATATAAAAGTTGTGAGTAAAAGTGATGAACAAGCACGACAGTTGATGGTCGGGATCACCCGTCAGTTTTATATTATACGTTCGCGCTACTGTATCTGTTATATATTTGTGAAATGAAATCACTGAAGATCGGTTGATGATTATTGTGAATACACAGTGCTCAAAAGTTGAACGGCGAAGCCGCGTCAAATCACTTGTAGTGGGCGTTGTATGGCGTGTTCATGGCCGGTGCAACGTCCAGCTGCCCTTGTAGAATTAAAGCAATTGACCTTTTTCAGTCAACTAGAGAATCAGCTTTGGGGAATTGACATCTTTTGTATTGGTGATAATTTTGCTTTTAAGCTTTTTCGTTTCCACTTTACGTCTGTATACAGAATAACATGCATGGAAAATGGATTCTCAGATAGCTCCAAAACTTCTTCTCCTTTCTTCTTCCACGCTGCATGGGTCAAGCTACCTGGTCTACGCGAAGGTTTGTTTCCATACCCGTTTCCATAATTACATATTGATACATATTGATATAGTACGACAACTTCTATAACTTCTATATTTATAATAAATTACATATTATGAAAATGCCATGCGGTTTAATGATTATTTACCGCATATATCCATTTATGTTTAATTGCAATTAAATTTTTTATTATTATGCAGTTCCTATGTGTATTCCACCTGTTTCTGCATTCATAATGCAGTACAAACCAAAAACGTTCAGACAACCGTTGATTTTTCTTGCTGCTATACGTCTACATTTTAGAATATTTCGAAGTATCGTATACGTGGTTATCTAGGTTGGTGTGATAAAAGGCGTGATCACAACGTCTATATATAAAATATAACTTGAATAAATATATTTTTAGGTTAAATAATTTATAAACAGCCGCACTGACTATTCTATTACAAGACAAACGCATAACTTATTAAGAACACATTTCTGAATAAGAAAAAAGAAGCATTTCAAATTATTGGTATCTGATATGGTTGCTATATAGGGCGATCCTAATAAGGCCTTAATGTTGAGTGATTTCTAGTTTTTTGTTGTATGTAATTTATTTTCGAATAATTTTGAATAGCTTAGGGCTTATTTTTACAGGAAAAATGTACTAATAGATAATTTTGTACTTTGTATTTTTACAGGATATTATTACGAAATTCTTGAGACGACGAAAGGTTTCGGAGATACTTTTTGTTCCATATGCTCGTCAAGACTACAATGGCTATACAGAAACCGTACGAAACGCTCTCGAGCCCATGGGAATCACAGTCAAAGGTATCTTTGTCAAAATAAATAATAATACAATTGTCAACTTTTGTAATTAATTGATGAGCTAAACCTTTCACATCAATCAATCTTCGTTCTATGTCATTGATAAGACGAATATTTGTACGAACAAGAAATTAGAGTACTGGAAAGACACTGAGTGCTACATGAGTAAGAAACGATTGCGTTAACGTTGGGTCATTTTTCTCGCCGAACGCGCAGCTCGACTATTTATCAAGTTTTGTGCTACCAGAAATACAACATTCATGTTTGTAGATGGTTGTATAGACATTTTTCTGCTTGATTTACTAGAGGCCCTTCTAACTGGCGTTTAGATGATGTGAAAAGTCGCCGAGTGGAAGTTCAGACGTATCAAGAAACCAATTTGCCTGCACTAAATTCTAGCAATTCTTTTTTCAATCGATATGCAGTTGATTAAAGTGGTGCCCTTATACTTTTTTTAGACACGCATTTTTTTGTATATTGAGAGAGCTTAGCTAATGTTCGTTCCGCATTTAATAAAGATTCTTTGATCTTTTCCCATCAAGGTATTCATACCTTTCCGTCAGCAATGGAGGCGGTCAACCAAGCGAAATGCGTCTTCGTTGGTGGAGGCAATACCTTCCTTCTTCTGAAAACTCTTTATGCTGAAGACCTTATTGTACCCATCCGCAATAGAGTGTTGGATGGCAGTCTCGCCTACATTGGGTCAAGGTACCAGCTACTTTGATGATCATGAACACAAGTACTAATGCCTATTAGTGGATACCATTAAAATTGGTAGATATTATTTGATGTCAGTTCTAGAAAGAATTACTCATAGAATAAATGCTTGAGGTTGATTGCTCTGTGTAATAATTGTATGCTCTATGATACACACAACAATGTGTTGAGTAGCAGGCAACAAACTAATATAATGGAACGGCTACTGAAATTGTCGACTTTTTCTAGCTCGTGTTGTCTTATTGGTTATTGGTGGGTGCGTAAGCGAGCGAAAGCCATAAAAAGCCAAGTAACAACCCACTTTATATTTATTGTTTGTTTTTCCCTGCCTTTTCTTTGTGTGATAACTTGTTAATAAACTTTCAGTGCTGGCACAAATGTTTCTACTCCATCTATTCACACAACAAATGATATGCCAATCGTTTATCCCCCCTGCTTCGAGGCCCTTAACTTGGTACGTACAGATACGTATATATAAATAAGCGACTGTCGTATATGAATAATGGATACATACGAAACAATTTTTCATTACAACGCTTCGATTTTAGAGCTGTTTCCCACCGCGATGGCTAGGACGGCTAAATAGCTAATTATCAGGCCAGCGATTCCCATACTGAGTCGTCAAGGTCAGCCACTAATTGCCTCTTATTGATACTGGACACATAGAATATAAGTATTGGCTTTAAATAATGAAAATGTTTATAATAGTAATGCCTTTCACGTAGTGTTTGGCGTTGGCACTTGTAAATGAATTAATGTCCATGAGAATTTCACGACAAGATACCGCACTTACTGCTTCTGGCGGCTGTATTGAATCTAGGATAGATGTACAACTTGTACATGCGTGATCATTAATCTTTTTACGTTTTACGATAAACAACGTTTGTTGAACCTCTCAATTATTTATTCTAGCGTATCGAAAAAATGTTGCCCGCGATCACACATTTGCTTTAAAGACATTGCCATAGTAATTCGGTGCTTAAGTGTGTCACGTGTGTAAATGTGTAGTAAATAATTTTCTCCAGATTCCGTTCAACATCAATCCTCATTACTTCGACGCTGACCCTTCATCAAAGCACATGGGCGAAACTCGAGAGCAACGCATTCAGGAATTTCTCGAGCAGGGGTATGGCAGAAAGGTGTTAGGTAAGCATAAGTGTGAATTTTAACGATAAATATTACCGAACAGCGGGTGAAATCTCAACGTGCTTTCGCCGAATTGCATAGTTATTGACTTCAAAAATTTTACATGATTACTTTAGCCTATTTATTAATTCTTGTGGGATCATTGACTATTGTGTGTGTTTACGATCATATCATTTGAAATTTTTGCAGGTCTCTATGAGGGTAGCACTCTTGAAATAGAGGACGGTCGTGTAACACTCAAGGGCAAGCTTGGAGCTAAACTTTTTGTTAATGCTAAACAAGCACCCGAAGCACTCTCGGATGGTCAGGATATCAGCTATTTGCTGAAAGAATAATGATTAATCCGAGGTTATGGCTGAGACTAAACTAGTACCAAATGCAAACTGGTACTGTAGATCTAATAAAAATTTAATTAGATATTATTACTAAATTCATTTCATTAGAAAAGTTAGGTCGAATTAAGACAGAGAGAAATGGAAAGACAGGTTTTTCTCTTTTTCGTCAAGTGAAGGCACGTTCAGGAATAGCTTCAAACAACGTTAAAATTTTGTCCCACGCAATACCTCTTTAATAACCGAGTTTTGATTGATAAACAGTTGTTAACTAATATTTAAGCTTTATTTGGTTTCGGTAATCAGATTGACTGGGAAGAGAATTGGTTCTACAATACAATGGATGGTGTAAAGATATTAACTAACATCCTTTGATACAAGCATAAGCGTTTTACATTTCTACTTCATGTTTTAATAATTGCAAAATATTTTTGCAAGAAACCCTCTATCATTTTGAATTATATTCGTTCGAGGATTACATTTACTCGCATGCTCTTCTTCGTCGTTAGTGAATCGTAAAAATGCTCAAAGCCAAATAAAAACAGACTTCTAAATCTTGGTACACATGCTTGAGTAATAGTTTGTTTTGGCCAAAAACATCTAAGTCACTGATATGACGGTGCGGAATCGTAGATATGAACGTGTATGTAATTGTTTAGATAAGACCACATCAAAATCAACATTGTACTATGAAATAAGAACACTACTAGTACAATGGATGAAAGCTTAAAGTCTTAATCCAAATAGGCTTTGGGTCTTTTCAGGTGCCGCTTTTTGTTTCTGGTGGCTTTGAGAGGCATTGTAGATTGTTGTGATCTTTACCATTTGGTTTTCTAATTTGCGAATAGTAACCATTTAAAATATTGATCATATGGTCAAATACAAATTGAGAAAAGTCGTTCCACAATTAGTTGTAAAAATAATGTTTCCTTTATATATAAAAAGTGTGTTGTAGAAACAAAAATGCTCATTACAATAGCAAACTGATAGCAGTTCGTGTAATGTTTTAATCATGTCTAGGTATTTACGTTAGTATATTACGGTGATTAAAGCAGTTTCAGTCTTCTCAGTTCAGAGCTTGTACCTAAGTGACATATAGTAAGTTAATCTTCTCGGGCGTGTCGTTTAGTTTAGTTAAATTTAAAGAACCTTGGTATTCTCTCTGAAGAACACCATAGACCAACTGGATCTTCTGATTTTAATACCATTAGCTTAGTTTTGCTTGATAATTCTTGACATGTGTATGGTTTTTAACATGCATGTAAAGCAAATGCGTTTAAACGAAGTTTTGTGAGGCATTGTTTAAAAATTTTAACGCTATGAGCTAGAACTTAATTTCTAAAAAATAGCAGCGCAGTATATTTTTGTGATTATATATTAAAAAATAAATTCAATGAATTCGACCATTATCTTTCCTTTGGCATGTAACATTGTATTTAGTGCTGTCTCATATAGTTTCTAAACACCTTTTGATTGTCATTAGTTTCGTAATGGATCGCCCGTCCGGATGATCTCCCTGGGCGATGCGTTCATGCGTGTTTTGTCCGGCGCTCACTCAAGCTCTTTTTGGGTCGGTATCGCGCATTGAGCGCCGCCACTCCTGCTGCCGACTGTCATCGTGCTAGTGGCACACTAGCCAATGCACATACCGAACACCGCTCCCAACAACAAACATCCAAATGACGAAAAATCGGAACTCACGTAACAAAAATAACAAACGCAAAGCGTCACCATGCAAAGAAAGAAGTGAGGACCGTCAACTAAAGTTTGCACTTAGCACTGGAGGTTCAATAGAGATTCGATCGTCGGAGAAGTTGCAAGCGACGAGACTATGCGGGGAGAGCCCGGATCAACAGGACTTTACCCTGTGTGACCTGATTTTTGACGCATCTTCGTCTCGTATTTGTCTACCTAGAGAAATTTGGGATAATGGTACGTCAATGCGATAAAATACACGCTAATAACACTGCACCCAACGCACTGTTAAAGGTTGTTCATAAGCCTTTTTAGGCTATGCCGGTCGTCAGAGGAGCACAATCGCATTATCACAAAAAAGGGGTCAGCCGTTAGTTACCCTTCCCTTTAAAAGCCAACTGCGTAGATGATATAGTTTAATGGTGTAGTTTTTTACCCCGCTACTGTTAACAACGGCTATCGCTACGAGAACAGGCTGCTCTGTAGATTATTTGCAGGATAATTTATGTCAGCTGTTACCCTTTAGCTTTTAAAAGAGAGAGTTACTTAGCCGAAACACCAAACTAAATCTCGATACCGCTGACGTTTCTGGATGCTTTTTTATATATTCATTAATCAGTTCTATGGCCACGGATCTGATAGACAAACGTTGCGTGCAGTTATTTTGAACTTTTTTCTTATGTGTGCCGTAAAAGGCGAAAATTGCCGGTGATGTTGTGCTACGTGTCAAAGCATATCTTAAAACGTTCGAAAAGGCCAAGTTTGCTGTGGTGATGAGTGTATAGTTTATATATACTGTGTATCCTTTTCCTGTTTTGTTTTCCCACTTTGACTATGACATTTTGAGCAAATCTGGGCGCTCCCCGGAGACCTGACGAATAAATACGTAACCTGAACTCTAGCGAGCGTGCGCTTTTGTTGTTTCGCCCTTCGTTTCGCGCAGACGGTATCCACAGGTCACAGGGTGGGCGGAGAAGTCAGGCGTGATTTAATCACGTTGAATATCGCGTTGCACGACGAATCGCCGTATGAGCGCAAATTTTTTGCGGCAAATATCAATTTAAGGATGGTCGAAAACGAACATACGTTTAATGTAAATCGTGTTCATCCGTAGAGTAAACAAGTAACGAACAAGTAAACGAATTTGACCCTGACCTTCTGACTGGAGAGATGGTAATATATCATGCCATGGGTTGATTTGCGTCGGAATGGCGCGTGAAGGTAGAGGTATCTTGACTACGGACAATACAGTGATGTACTATACTTCTTTACGAGTATAGTGCAGTAACATTCTTCTTCCTTGCCGCAAACTTTTATTAACTAGCTGGCTTCCTCTGACCAATAATAACGTCTGACGGCCAGTAGTTGAACTTGTTGATAGTTACAGAAAACGTTAACCATGCCTTTGATACTTTGGGGTACCATTCCGAGTTGTTCAAACTAAACATAGATCAGACTACAGTGGTACACTTTCAGGATGATGGCGTGAAACGTTTTCATATAGAAGTAGAGCATATTATTTCTTAACCACTCTTACTAATGCCTTTACTAAACTTAGTTTTGGTATAGGATTCCATATCGGGCAGCGCGTTTTAGCCTTATTGAGTGCGATATGAATTTCGTCTCCCACTCTGATTATTTAATTTATTAGTCGCATATGATACCCTTTTTGTCATGGAAGACTGTTGGAAGTCATGCATGTATTGTTACGAATATGATGCAGTACAATTTTTGGCCAAATGCAACAAAGTCATGTTCCCTATGTGCCCTAGCAGACCTGTCAATGGTCTTCATGAAATTCTATTAGGGTTGTGACCTCGAGTGTTTGATCTCCCCAGCCATACATAACGATCACAATTTCCTATTTGTATATTACCCATTTTACTGCTTTATTAGAATAACTGATGGGTAGCCTCTGAACTTGGTTTATCCTAGCGCCTCAGAAGATATAGACTACTAGTTTAGCCGGCTATTATCTTTTATGGAGACTCTTCAAAGATTTCTTTTAAAATAGATGTATTTCGAGGTTTGAGAATCGCAGTTTATCCAAACAATTTTCGTTCGCTCACTGTGGCCGAAATCGTTCGGCCTACACCCTGAATACTTCCAACGTCAATAGCGGATAAAGCGCTTGAAAGCATACGATGAAACGATTGCGAAGTTTTACAAAAAAACACATGGAAATATAGAAAATAGCGGACTATTTTATACCCCTGTAGTATTTTCTAGCAGAACGATCATAATTGGGGAGGCCGAATCTTTCTGTGGAACATCGCTTTTATCCCGAATGCAAATGTGAAGCCGGAGTGGATATGCTTCGAGTCGCGGCATGATTAGGCTGAATGCATCCTTGTCTGTTTTAGTTATCAGTTGTCTCAAGAAGGCCAAAATCGTGATAGTTTGCAAACTATCATGATTTTGACCCAATCATGTATTTTGCGTACGTTATTTTTTGAGATCTGGAAATGCGTTTACACTTGAGGGAAAGGAGCCAAGCATAATGTGTGTACGCCCTTACAACGTGTCAAAGTATAGGGGAGTAAATTTGTTCAACAATTTGTAGTGCTGGTCGCCATGTTCGCAGCAGTAACTCTCGTTCTGTGAGCTTTCGCCAGTGCATTAACGATGTTTTCTCCGAAATAACTGGCCTGGTTGACCGTGAAACAGTCGCAGACACGATTTCCTTCGCGTTGCTCTCGTTTGCTTAATAGATATGGCGTTGCTCGCCGTTAAGCACTAATTCATTGTTTAGACGGTAACTTTTCAAGGGTCAGCTAACGTGACAGCGAACCAACAGAGGTGAATCTTTACTGACTTGCTTCACTTTGGAACATATACTGCTGCTTCTTGGTGACTATCTCGCATATAATACTGCCATTACAAAACTCATTTGCAGAGGAATACGCTTCGCTGAAGGTGAAACTGAAGGTGAACTAATGTTAAATTGTTGGTAATGCTTTATGCAATTTCTGTTAGGGTAGTGATGCACACAGGTGACAGAAAGCGCATGAGGTCGGTAGTTTGGGGCATTTGCGTGCGGCTTGCGACCGGGCTTTTACATTTATGGGATCTGTTTCACGAAGTAGTATAAAAAAGCGATACCGTGGACGTTAAATGTTGCCTGATGGTCAGCCCTAAAAATAATAATAATAATTATTATTATAATAAAAATAATAATAATAATAATAAAAATAATAATTTTCAGATAGCGCATGAGAAACTGCCGTGTATTTTAACTGCCTGTCATTGTAATAGTATAAGCCGTGTTCATGCACTCAAGTAATATGGCGTATGTAATAATCCAGATAAAGCCATATGGCTGTTATAGGAAAGCTTACGACGTACTTAACTGGCTTTTGAAAGATACATAGACGTCAGTAGCGACAAGGTTTGTTTTGGAATTAATCTCTGAAGTAAGTTTGCAAAATTTTTTGGGTTTTCTTCGAAGCTGGGGGCCTAGAAGCTATTATTTTGTAGATGTTTCAGTTTGAGTAAAAATGATTACACGCATAATCTATCCCAGTCTATAGATTATTGCATTTCAAGCAAGACATATTCTAATATTTCTTTGTATAAATTGAATGAAACTTTTCTTGTGTTTATCCAAAGTGGGTGTTCGATCGGACTGCGAAATAGTATACAACGAGCCTGATATCACAATTTATATTTACTAAATTATGAATTATATCGTACTCATAACGCTCTGCCCTGTTAGAATGACGAATGCACCCTTTTCCAGAGGCCTCATATTGCATACCATATCTTTTGTGGTATAGTCGTGAAAACAGACAGTATGACTTTTCTATCTAAACCGTTAAAACCTCTATACGACACAAATATCAGATTAGTTAACCTGAAATAACCCTAAAACGATTATATTTGAGAAACAAGAAGTGGTGAAGCATTGTTTTTTAAAGTCTATCCAATGAACCAAATTTTGAACTCCTTTTCCTTAGATAAAATTTAAGTTACTGTTGATAGTCGAGGCAAAAACAAGCTCTGACAAATCTGACTTCACACTTGAGAGCGCCATGAAAATACACCACAATACTGTAGCTACTGTTGGTCTGATCTTTGGCCATTTCTGAGAAATGCTCGAAATATGAGATTTGCAATTACTCAACGCTAAGGCAAAACAAGCTACCACAACTTGAAACGAAAAATAATATTTGCTTAAGGTTACAAGTTCTACCGATTAAGCTGGGTTTTGGGCCCTCTTTTCACAAGGTGAAACGAGGTTAGCATCGATATTTCTAAGCCCATAGTTTTTTATATCCGACCTCATTACTAAAAGTGTCACCAAAATGCATGTAAATTACCCTCTAGTTTAGTAATAAGTGGTTGTGATTGCAGAGTTGATTGAGTCTATATCATCATCGCTATTGCATTTGCTATACGGGATTCAAAATGCGGTACCGGATGCGCCCGGGGACAACGTGGCAGCGCTTTTCGAACCATTGCACTCGGTTCCTTGGCTACCAAGTGGAAGATATTCCGTCCTTCTCCCAGACGAAGGTGGTCCTGCGTTGGTTGCAGATTTGAGCACTGACGGTGGTAGGTGAAAGCACGACAACTTTAAAGATATTATGCAAGAATATTGAGTTTACGTCTTTTCTTGTAGCACGTTACTTCTATGCAGTTAGCCATTCTGAGTTGTGCCAGCCGAATTCTAATTGAACTACATTATTCTGTATTTAATCAGTGCACTCAATTTAAGAAAATCATTAAAGCCAGTTAAGGAATTACCAAGAAAGTAATTTTCTTGCTGGGTGTCAAGCTATCACCTCCACTATTTCCTTAAAAAGTCTCACTGCTAGTAGCAAACTTGACAGTAGATGCCACCTGCACATTGCAATGATTCTGTACATACTTCATTAATTTTAGCTCAAAGAAAATCCAGAAATAATTTAAGTTAAATAATATCTGGCATGCGACACCTATTTATTAAACACGTAAGCGATCTTTGGTGATTGCTTCTGTTTACATTAAAAATGACTTCCGGGAGGCGGCCTCTCTTTTTTGTGCTCAATGCAAGACAGTGAAAATGAAAATAACTGTGGGATCATATCGCAGGTATTAAGGTAAAATTCTCTCCCTATTTTTGTCTTCTTTACTTTCTATGTGATTACAAAGTTGAACTTCGCCTCTATTGTGCATAAATAAAAATATAAGTATTTAGTACAACCCTTGTTGATCGAACCGATAATTGTTATCTCTCGATACAATAACTCGCTTAGGAATGCGCCATGAAAGCTAACAAATAAATTAGCCTCTATCTACAATACATGCATTTTTTGCTGCAGGTACTTCACACTTGTATGTTTCGGTCCTACTTAGTCCGCCTTCTCGGGTTCACTGTTCTATATTTTTGAAGGTGTGAACACAAATACGTCTGTTTTCGTTTCAGTAGTAGTGCACAATTGTTATGAACGCATCGGCAAGCGTCTAAAAAAGGGATAAAATGCGAAGTATAAGAATAGAAAATGCGTTGTAGCGTTAATGTATGTATCAAAAAACGTTTCGTTTCAGATCACAGCGACCATAATGGTGCGTTATCTCTTCAGGAACCTATTCCGCTGAAGAAATGCCGTCTCCCTCGTTTCGCCGTCCATCAAACGATGGCGACGCTCACAGTGGTGTTCTTTGTTCAGAATTTCGATAGAAACTCATTGGCTGTCACTTGTTGCAACTGCAACTCGTTGTTACGTGTCGAATTCTGGTAAGTGCTAATTTAATGCTCAATTACATACAAAATCACTTACGTAAAACAACTATGGAAATATAAATAAAAGTTTGCAAAATGAGGAACTTAATGCTTACTTGAAGCAAATTATGAAATGTTACCCCTTCGGCATATTTTTATTTTAGACATATCACTAATATCAATTGTGTGGAGCAAGCTATCATTCACCTATATACACAAGTATATTTCATCATACTTTCTAGTAAAGAGGATGCAATCAGTTTTGTAAGCCTGAGACAAGCCATGAGCTTTCGCATGTTATTGTCTCAGTGCTAATGGATGTGAAGTCACCACTACAAAAAAATATGTCGACATATACAGCTAACTGAGCGAATTAAATGCATATACCGACCAAAAAAAAACTCAACCGTGCCAACCTAAGAAACTAACCGAAGAAAATCAACCGTGCTTGTGCTAATAATCTCTTGACGGGTGCTGCTTGTTCCAGCCTGAACAATGAATTTCATACGACGTACCGTGTCGTCCTCGGCCACCCATCGTTGGAGAACGCGCTCGCGTTCCCGCAATGCTTTCGAGTGGAGGTTCACCGTGATTCGGCGTTCATTTTGTACATAGACAAGGCTGAAGAAGAGCATGTTCTATGGACGGAAATGCTTGTAGGAGCAGGTGGTACCCCCAACCTCAAAAGCTATCCGCTTGTCGATAACAACGTTGATGATAAGGTGACGTATCTCACTAATCAAACTGCTCTATTTATAAAGACTGGACTTTTGTACACAAAAATCGCAAACAGGTAGTTAACATGTTCTAGTTAGCATTATCAATTAAGCCATTGCCTTATAATAAACTTTACTACGCCATTCGATTGAAACATCTGTGTTCTTAGTAAACTGAATTACTTCTAAAATGATTGAATCGAGTCAAACTCAGGCAGTAAGTGAAGAGATTCACTCAGAATAATGCCAAATTTTAATTTGCGTGGTTTGTTTCGTTAAGGATAATTAAAATAAAGTGAGAATTTTCGTGACGTTTGATACTATGGCTGAGTAAACATACCTTTGCATCATATTTTTGATGATATTTTTTTCTGATGTTCATTGGACATGATGTCAGGCTTAAATATCTTTAGTTACAAGTCGACTTGAAACGAAAGGAAAACAAATACATTTATGCTTTTACCATCTACTAATATTTATATTTAAATGATAATTATTGATATTTAGTTTTATACAGGGTGTCCTCGAAATGTGTTTTTCCTTGAATGGAGGCGAGACAAAAAGTATTCAAATAATCTTAACGAATTTTTATGACGTACTTAATGGAAAAGTGAGATGTGTGATAAGTGCCATTCCATTCTCATTATTTCAAGATCCCCTCGCCTACGTTGATTCGACTTATAAAATATGGGTACTACACGCCGTGAGTGAGTTAAGAAGTATTCTAACGTTTCTTCCTAACATGTGATCCTTGCTTCCTCTTTTCCACTATTCGTCGTGTTTTCAGGCTTGTGATAGCCTGATAATGGATACTACACGGTGTATGACCATAGGAAGTAACGAGGATTCGAGAGTTAGGCCCACATTGGAGAGACGATTTAGCGCACCATGTGAATCGCTTTCTCCATGCCCAGCTTCTCCCGATGGAGTCTCTAGGGGTATTCTTAAAAACCGTCGCCTCTGCTCACGAACACTTAGTGAGTGTTCAGAGTCTCTCGAGTTTAGCTCGTGGGATCTTTCCGAAAGCCTGCGAGGTTCCTCTGCTTCGATAATGCACCTCGACGACGTTAAAAGGGTCACCTTCAACAGCAAGGTCCTGGAGACCAAATATAAGTAGGTGAAGCGATTTAATAATGCCTGAGTACATAACAAACAGGTGTACTCACATATTCCCTATTATGTGTCAGATTCCCATTTTGTTACAGCTTTGATGTAGATTAAATTGGCTCCAACCTTTTTAAGAGGCGTTGAAATTTCTTATGTAGGTACTAATATAGCTGTAAAACCAGAATCAATAATCCTCGAAAAATAGTATAATGTAATGTATGCAAATATAAATGTTCACTGTTTTTGGTTGTTCCTAGGCCTGAAGGCGTCTCAATTAAACGTCGAACTCAGCGTACCAGGTCACTATCAGACTCATCGGATCCGGATGAGTCTGAAGAGACCGATTCGATCTGTGATGATCTCAGGGAGGGTCTCACCCTCAAGGCGGCCGTGATTTCTCAATCCCGAAAGCAAGGCCACGGTCTACAAGCTAAGGAGGATCTGTTTCATTTCGAAATGGATGAAAAATAGCTGCACGCGTCGACCAATTATTTACTTGAAAACCACTCACGACAGTCCGACGAACTGTATGATTAAGCTGAATGACAAAGTCAATTAAATGGGATGGAATTTATTAGCGAAACGATCTCGATAAGGCCTACACAGATAACCGTGGTTTTTCAGGATTTCATGTGTGGCTTGGCGCAAGAATTATGTAATTGTCATTACTATATAATGCTAACGTATTTGGATATTGGTCAGCTTACAAGAACGTTTTAAGCCACAGTGACCATCACTGTGGCTTTCATGCAAAGCTTATTGAATACAACATGTACAGAATGGTTTTGACGTATGTTCAATTTGTTTTCAACAATTACGAAAAACTTATTCGCAATAGCACAACAGGAAGGCTGTCCTTGATTGAGGAAGATTAATTTGATCTAGATTTTTGAGGGCCTAATACAGAGGGAAGGTTTTCAGGGACCAAACAGAAGCTATTTTGTTTCTAGGCCTGTAGTTTGAGGTACATACTTCTTATGAGTTCTACACAGAAGTCCGAGTGAAAAGCGGCGAAGTGTCCTAATAGGGATATTGAAGCCTGTGTAAGTTTTTACGGTTATACAAGAACTTCGGTTCGCTTGTTGAATCAAGATAACTTTCACACATAATTTAGAACATAGATGCTATACATATATATATATATATATATATACAACTGTATAGATTACGTCTTGCCCATTATGACCACCTTGAGTACAAAGTATGTAACGTCCGTCTTCGAAGGTTCAATCGAGTACCGGCTCATAGTGCTCAATAGTGTTATTATTTGTATTTATTATTTGGCATGACTGATTGCGCGTAATTTAATTTGCATGTCTTCCAGGCACATAAATGCAGATTACGTATATGACCCTGTGGAAAGCGCGTGCCATATGCTTGAATACATTGCATAAAGTTGCTTGGGGAATTAACTGTTACCTAGGATAGATTACCAGTTTGTGATCTTTTAAGTGTAAAGCTATTATACAATTAATCTCCCTCGACGTTTTTAATGTTTGCAATAATACCTGATTATGACAAGTAACTTTTGGTGCTCGTATTTGCTGCTTTTTTGCTGTGAATACTTCAATAGCACAAATATCTGAACTCGATCTCTACCGTACCATCATGACACGATCAGTCGTCTGCCTCATTTCAGACCAAAGATTCTTTGTGGTATGAGATTATTTATGAGAATAATTAATTATGCTATTTGAAAGTAAATGAGGCGAAATTAGAGGCAAAAAGAAAGATTGTTATTATAGCATCAGTGGCTTTCAATGGTTTTATGAATCCGTCCAGAAACGTATACGGCAGAAATGTTTACGGCATTACAGTCCAACAAGGATAAAAAAAAACCCAACAAGCTTCTCTAGTACCCCTTTACTGAAAAAATATAAAATTAGTCATACAAATTAGTCATTCGAAGCGTGATTCAAGGGACGGCGAAAAAGAATCATCTTCAACAAGTTTGGACCTGTATATTAACGAAACAAGTATTCATGATATTGAAATTTTCAGAAGAAAAGCGATCTTGCCGGAGTGTACGTCAGCTCGTGTCGTTTGAATTCAAAAATTGCATTCGTCCCAGAGCACTGTGAGCAGGTACTTAGCTGCTTGATAAATCGTACTCATTAACTATAAAACGTTGTGATAAAATCGATGATTAAGCAGAGAGCAACACTAGACCTACATCATTCGGTGTATTCGCTTGTCTTGTTATTAGTCTCATCAGTATCTTCACTGTCGAATGGTGAAGCGAGTTATATACTACGTCGACTGTGTTCCTAATTGCTAATAACGCAAGAGTGTCGATACCTATGCACAAAATAAACCTCACATTTATATGTTCGTAATGCAGCAACTTACTCGATTGACGTCAGGTCAGTCTGTGATCAGTACAGGAACCCGGAATGTAATATTCTGTTATGAAAGAGATTTTAAATGGGTCCGTAGACGAAGTAATACAGGCGAAAAGCGAATAAGAGAAAAATGTTTAGGATTAGCAATAATTGAAAATCTAGGTGCACTTTTGTCATCGACTGTTACCTCGGGCTGGTGTGTGGTCGGTATTATAGGCGCGAGAGATATGTGATCAATATTGTAGGCAAGGCTGGCCCGGCTTAAACGAATCATGAGTTTGCTGGAAATTAATGGAATACTACTTATTCTGCTTTGTATTTTTCCACGTTACTACCTGACTGTCAATAAAGTCTTCTAATAAATAGTTAGCGTATATGGTACGTTTTCAATCCGTCTAAGTCGGAAGTTTTGCGCAAAGGGGATTCAAATGAAAGCGATTAAACCACTTTTTATTTACGTAAACACTGTTGGACCTATTGAACAGGCGTTACAACGCTTCTTTCGAAACTTCATGCCTTACAGTAATTTTTCACAAGTATTTTTACACACTTCGTTGAATAATCATAATTAACTGTAAGCGTTTGCATGCGTAGGTGAAAAAATACATGACAGGACTCCTTTATTCCAATATGCCACAACTCGGCAAACTTTAGTAATATACGGTGCAGTAAGTCTGTTGCTATGTTGAGGACATTAATCCGCCGGTGCTAGTTTGGTTTATTTACGAGGCATATGCAAATCGTATGTGGCCACGTTAATTTGGCTGATATGCTCGGCTCATTTAAAAGAGATACACATCGCATAGAATCGGTGCTACTTTGATTTATTTACGAAGCAGATGCACATCGTACAAAAGTTCATGTTAGTTTGGTCGATATAGAAGAGTTAGATACAGGCCATATAGAATCAATGCTAGCTTAGTTCATATAAAATAGTTGGGTACAAATCACATAGGACGATGTTTAGTTCGGTTCATTTAAGAGAGTTAGATACGCATAGCATAGAATCGATGCTTTCGCCTAGCAAAAAGTGAAAAATGTGAAAGAACCGTATTTATATTCCACTCAGACGACCTCCCCCGGGCTATTTATTTATACCCAGTAGAAGTTTAATAGAGCACCCTACCAGCTGCAATGTATTACAAACAGAGAACGTTCCAATGTAGAAAAGCTTCAAAGAAAAAAGACAACATTCTCTTCGGCCTACAAAGGTAAAGTAAATATAAAACAAATAAAGACAAAACTTGTTAGTTCAACCTTTCTACCTTAACAATAAAAAATTGTATATTCTTTCAACACTAATTCAATAAAGCATCGCAAATACACGGAAAATGCAAATAAAATGAAACAAATATTTGACTGGTTTTTCAAGTCAAGGTTTAACCCCTCTTAAAACTTAATGCATATTCATTTATCACACAGTGTGAGTCCTAGCAACTACAGAATGCAGGTTTAGCAATAGATGGGTAACTTCCAACAACTGTGATACTTTGCATATGAGAAAATATAGTCAATGGAACGTAAGCTGGGCCTACTAGTTGAACGCGGTGTAGTTTCGGATACTTTATGGTTTATTTCGCCGGTGTATTCGTGCACGACAGAAACTATTTATAGTTACATGTCAGAGAAAGGAAATGCAAGCAGATGGGCCGCGTGTAGAAAACGACATACCTCATCCTCTGGGATTTAAAACCATTTTCGAGGGTAAATGTGTCAATTTCGCTTATATTTGATGTTGCATCGCTGTTAAACATGATTTCTTTTTGACTTGGCTGGGAGCACGAGCTTTAACCAATGAACTAATAACAATGCTGATTACGGTTGAATATCTACAGAGCTAAAACAGTGCTGTTTTTGACATCGTTCAATTAATTTTTTACTTTTTATAAAGCAGCTGAATAAATCGATTGAAGTGGAAAAGATTTTAAAAATAATTCTTCTAATGAAACGGTTACTTTTAGACGAAAGTCAAAATAAATAATTCGATAACGAATGATCCCACGTAACGAAGAAATGCTACTTCCTACTGAGCGGATGTTGCCGACAAAATTGCGAGTCAAATTGATTCAGCTGTGTGCAGCGAACATTTTAATAAAAACGAAGAATTAAAAATACGTCAAACCATATGTTTAAACGTAAGGGGTATTTAGTAATGAATATTAATAGAAGCACAATATGTAGGCAATTACTTTTTATGGGAATTACCGAGTAACTAATTAACTAAAAACAATGAAGAGTTAGTCAAGTCCAGCATGTTTTACATGAAATATGTTTTAACATATTATATTTAGCCTATGCCACTTAGAGTTCATGTGCCGATAAACAATATTCAATGAGATATATAAACTGATGTTTTTTTCAAAAGTAATAAACATGCATTTATTGGTACAGTTGTTTCTCATAATGTCCATCATAACCAAATGCCATCTGCCAAAAATACTCTTGGCGTATGCAGAAGACCACGTATATCCTTTTTCTCGACAACATAACTTTGTCTGCTTTATTTTGTTATGCAGCAGATTAGCTTTATGTCATTAAGAAAACTTATGACGGAGCAAGCATAGCATAGGTCATAAAGCAATTAGCATCAACAGTGCTTCTCGGGGTAAACCCCTTTTCTGCTTAATCCGCGGACACAGTCACCAGACACCGCGTCAAATTATTTTGTGTTTCCAGCTTTTACCTTTTTAAAGGATGGATCTCCGCCTTTTATTTCTCCGAAGAGAACGCCGACGGCGCACCGCCGCTCACTATTCCATGGTGGAAATGATGTGCAATGAAGAGCAACTTTAATTAGTTTGCCTGTTGTTATCAGATAAATCTTGTTCATTAAGCCCCGTAAAGTTAAAGACGAGAAAGCAAATAAAGTTTATAAGTCATTTTGCCAGTGCCAAAATGTCAACTCGTTTTTACCCGTTGTATCGTCGAGGAAACCCACAACTGCGCATATTTCTACCGAATTTCTTCATGAAACTGGTTCGTAATAAGATTGACCAACCGCCAAATGTCGTGAGCTTCGTGGTTCCATTAGAAATGACTCAGTTCGACGTTAAGAACTACCTTGAAAAGATTTACAATGTGCCGGTAGCACAGGTCAGCACCAAAGTAGTTCTCGGCAAAATCAAGCCACAGGAATATAAACGGTACCTGATAAAAGAGGATGATTATCGATTAGCTACGGTTACTTTACCAGAAGGATGCTTTTTCCAGTTCCCCAATATGTTCCCACAAGACAGACAAGCTAGGGATGCTGAGGATATGAGGAAGAATAAACTGCAAATTGAAGAGCATGAACGTAGCTTCAAGAGGGTGGATCCGCACAGACAAAATTTACCAGACTGGTTCTCTGCGTAAAAAAATTATAAAATATCTTGTTAGTTTCCAGTTGTTTTAAATAATTCTGTGTGCAATTTTATTGGCAAACACTTTATGATAGTATATGGATCAGAAAGAATGGTTATGAGAGATTATGGTTATTTAGTCTCTGCATTTAGATTCTGCTTGAGTGGCCAAGGACGCGTCAAAGAAATGAAATTGAGTAATGATAGGAATGCCGTAATAGCAGAATAAATTACGAAAAGATATCATTGTATATAGTAGCTAAAAATTAGTCGTGATTAATAAAAAAAATTCATAAAATCATTCGTGCTTGAGATTTTCGTCATCTTTTTGTTGTAAAGCCAACCTTATGGTATGTGATTGAAGTGTTCTAAGAGTTTGAAAAATAACTAAAAATTGATTATAATTATTTTCAACTCGATTAAGTCATTTTTAATATAATATAGATAATAAGTGTGCGTATTAGTTATTTCATTTGGTTTTTAAATAACACAAAGTTTTAAAAAACATAGGAAAGTGTTTCTTTATAAAATCCAGTGTGACCGCAATGTGGACATGAAATAGAACACATCACAGAGCGTAAAATATCGGGTTCGCGCTTGTCTGTATGTTATTTAAAAAATGATTAATTATAACCAAGGTTAATTATATGCAAAAAATTATCATTACGTCGGCTTTACAATAAAGAGAGAACAGTGAAGCTACGAGCAATCTTAACCACAAGCAATTTAATTAGCTTGAAAAGCGAGTAAATATATATATATATATATATATAAAACTCTTCAGAGCGTTTCCTGAATATTTTGCACTTTTTCTGCATTAATGTCCTGTTTTCTTAGATTTTTCTGTAAGCCTTGAAGATATCAGTTCGTCTTGAGATCTATATATAAAATTTACGTCAAATCATCAGGTTGCCCGTTGCTGTAACCTTCAGTAGATACTATAACTAAGGGGTGTTTAGTAGATGGGTGAAAATATTATCAGCTTGAATTATGCTGTTATACAATTACTTACAATCGCGCACCTTCTGTAGCTGTTCACAAAAATATAGAAAGGCCACGAAGCTTTTACATCTATATAATGTCGTTTCTGTTATGCTCTGATGTTTTGTGGTGAAACTCAAGATAAATATGAAGCTGCACGTTCCTATTTTAAACTGGAGGAACAAATACGTTGACTAAATATTGATCTCATATGCGTTTCAAGTTGAAGCTTATGTATTGTGTCTATTGTCTATTTGCTCACGATCGATAACAAGGTTTAATTTACAATTGCTAGTACAGTTTCGTATGATATGCGCTAATAATTGATATAGCTCCTGTTCGTCACAAACATTGTCAAATAGTTCCACCACTTCTTCCTTTGATTGAGGACCGGTGACTTTGGTTTTAGAGCCACGTGATCCGATCGGGATAACAATAATGAAATATAGATTGTACTTAGATATTAAGTTTGGTACTTTTGAGGGATTTTCGACCGCACGAGATAATTTCTGGGTCGCTGTGTATTATTGGCGCTTTGCATGGAGCGCGTTGCTTCAACGATAGAGAAGGTTCCTTAATATTGGTCAATCTACGGTTTTTATTATATTAATATGTGCTGACAAAGAGCTCACAATACTCGCATTATCATAGTGTTATTACCATAATTTTAACAGTGCATTAGACAAGTCCAAAACAAGAAACTAGCTCGATCATAACAGTTAAATGGCTAAACGCTGCCTTGAAAGTGTTGAGTAGCTTAATGTGGCTTAGCTTGTTTACAACACTTCCATCAGAGCACAAAGCTTTATCATGTATTGAAGTTCCGGGCTCTACGGCTCCCTAGACTGGTCATTTGGATAGTGTAAAGGTATGTCTTCTGAGCTCCGTGAGATTAAATTGCATGTCTCTTATCGCAGGTGCAGATTTAGGTAAGAATTAACGAAAGTTCATCAGGGCCTCCAGTTCCCATCGTAGGCTGTCAAAACTCATAGTCTATTACGTTAGCTGGAAGTGGCGAAGATGGAGCTTTTCGCAGTATCACTTTTTGCATCCCAGACTGTGTGGTAGAAAACCGTACGATACGTTTTTCCGTGTCGTGTAGAGATTGACGAATGCACATAGCAGTGAAAAATATAATACCTATAGCATTGCCTTGCTTTTTATTATTGTCGAGTGTGTCTTTGGTCCAAAATTCAAATATATTGTAACCACTTAATTACTCTTAAGCTCGCTGTAGTTTTACCTTCTACTTTTAGGATTCGCTAGGATTTAGGACCTATATATTTTACTTTCGCTCATCCTATTGCTCACAGTTGAAAGTGCTACCACAATGACTTCAGACCCTTCTATCTACAAATCCAGCAATAATATCTATGGACGGGTTTGCTTTATAATCAATATAGCCGCTAGTATATCTCTATATGTCACATATCATGCAATTCCCTAAGCATTTCTGTTTTCTTTGTTTATTTGAAATCCATAGTGGTTACAAATTGAACATCCACATTCTCAAAGATCGCTGCTAGCCAACTGAGCAGCGTCAGTAAACGCTTACTTTACTGTCTTTTTAGGCCAAATACTAATACATTTTCTTATTTATAATAAAGTCGGTATCGTTTCAAATCCTCCTTCACCGGCTCTTCAAAATTTATGAAGCTTTGTTGGTATTTAAAGATAAAACTTAGTACGATTTGAACCTTGAATGAACAAAGCTGCAGCTTTTTATCGTAACTTCATTGTTGATGATTGTACCTAATATGGGTAGTTTAGTTTGCAAGTAGTATTTTTACTAATTAGTTTGTCCCCGTAACACGTATTCTTTCCGAAGACACTAAGTATAGCCCAAACCTATCAACTTTTCACAAGCTTTTACTATAATATAAGTGATCTGCTTGCCGGATCCGCAGCGAGCTAATGCGTTTGGGCATTACAAGGCTTTATACTTATTGCCTATTAATTGTTATATAGACATTTATTGTTATATAGCGTTTTGACCCGCTTTGCAGGCCAATTTTGCTAGTAATACGCAATGTAAAGTCTTTTGGGTTCTCTGGGGTTTGGACTTGCATTATGTGTCAGAACGGAGAAGATTCCTTTATAGATTGTTTCTATTATTAGGACCATTGATGGACAACTAGAGAAAACAATGATATAAAAATCCACTATAATCGTTTTATCTAGTGTCCTGACTTTTTTCTAACTACTCTTCAGGAGAATTAAACCCCGTAAGAAAAAGCGTTTCACTCTATAATAACTTTTTGTATCGTATCTTTAAATCCAATTTTGTGCGTTTAATTCCCTAGAATATTTTTATATACCTACTTAAGTGTACAACATATGAATGTAGTAGGCAAAACGAAGTTGCTTCAAAATCGTTTAGGTTAAATGCGATCGGTGCACTAGGAAACTGTCTGCTTGATGATTCGATTAAATTAGAGCGAATTAAACTGCTGAAGTTACAAATAACCGAATATGCTCAAGAAACATAGCAGTGTTATTTCGTTTGATCTCCTTTTTTTTTTTAAATGTCTTTCCTACAGCAATATTTAAGTCGATTTGTTGCCTACTTGCGATTGGTTAGTGTTGAGATTTTTTTTATTTGATCTTCCGAAAGAACCGTACTTTCTGACTGCGTTATGTGTGCCCCTGTAAAACCCATGCCAACTACTGCTTTATTATGCACCGTAACGATCCCGGACAGTCATTAAGTGCGCCTGGATAAGCTAGCTCACGTTTATCGGCTTGTTTTAGCAAATGAATGCGAAAGTTGATTGCTGTTTACCCGGAACCCTGCCGACTTTTGAAAAGTAATAAAACTGGCCCTTTTTGACGCGTTGCATATGCCAAAGTGACAATCTGCATTATTCCAAGGGGATCTAATTTTTCTTTCAAGGAAATGTTTACTTATTTTAAGTATCGCATTTGTTTCTGTTTTTGCTAGTCGATATTTTTGTCCTGTGCATGTTATAATGCATAATGATTTTCGATGAACGCGGTGATCGGGTGAGTAGAGCATCGGTTTCCAAATGACAATGTTTTGGGTTAGGACCCCAGCACAAGTGCAATTATTTCTTGTTAAGTATTCGGATGTAAATGGCAGCTATGGTGAACATATGTTTGACCAGAGGGAATATCATGTATATTTATAACATGTAGTATGTTCAACTTGGTGCTTACCGTTCACGAGCAAATGAAACTAGAGATCATTGCCTCAGACGGAGACATATGACCAAGTTTTGCATCGGATGTAGCTGCAATATCTTGTGGTAAAAGGTTCATATTAGATATATATTTGACTACTAACGTACAGTGCATCGAGAATTGCCTCATTTCTATCGATTCTTTGATCGATGTAATACAATGTGTGCACAATTCAAGAAGGATGTGTATGCCCTGCTATATCTACACCAAATAGTAAGCAAATTTTTTCCACTTCTTGTACTCAACAGCAGCACTAGGTATGCACGCGCAGTGTTGAATATAATAATGTCGGTGTCGTCCCCAGCGACGTTTCCTTTCCCATCACTGCGAGGCTGAGAAGAACAGGTCGCGTCTAACTGAATGCGTTAGGCCATTTACGGTTAGAGAATCCAGCCACCATGCCTTGGCTTCTCACGTACCAGCAATTTGGTGTTTTTTACACCGCAAGCCGTTCAGTCATCACATTGAAAAATTTCGCGCGGAAACTAAAGAAAGTTATTAGTAGCAATAATATTAAATGATATGTACTTGTAATTAGAATTCTTAGCAAGCGTTCAGTTCTTGTGATATAAATACTTGCCGCATTATTAGGGTATACTCTGTATATTCCTCTCAACTATGCCGAGCTTCTTTTCATGAATTTATCTATTTGTATTATATTTTAGAACCATCAGCGCGCGCCATAACTCAATTATTTATACTCATATTGCCATATACACCTGTTTGTTTGATAAACGCCGAGTGCTCCACCTTGGAAAATCGGTGATCTAAACAAGCCTATACAAAATAAGGCTATATTAGCACCGAGTTCTGAGATTACAAAACGTTTCTGCTCAGTAGGAACCAGCGCAGCAAAAAACGTAAGTTTACGGTGATGAGTTTCTAGCCTGATTGTATAACCAAATCCTTTTAGAGACTTAGTCTGCTTTTACATGCGTCGAGCTTTCAGTGGTATTATATAAGTTTAGGACATTAATCGTAGGGGATACCAATAGGATACCAATTCCACGGTATCTGTCACACATGTGTTACACCTTTTCATAGGGTTGAACATTAGCGAAAAAAGCTGAGGAGACTGAGGCTTTCAGCTAAGATGGGATTGTACGAATTATTTTGTCGACAACAGTATTTATTCTCCTCGTGAATGCTAACGTTCGAAAACAATTTCAATTTTTGATTGAAGCTTATCTCCACATTGCCGATACAGAACACACATCTGTCGTCATATTACAAAGGTGATTGTGAAATAACACACGCTGTTTTTCGTCTGTCATTCGCGCGATATATATATATATATATATATATATATATATATATTCAAATATTATGCGGCTAAATG
>MNPL01015117.1:21527-33265 GCA_002081605.1 Tropilaelaps mercedesae | reverse complement strand
TTATTATTATTATTATTATTATTATTATTATTATTATTATTATTATTATTATTATTATTATTAATAACAATAATAATAATAATAATATCGTACCTGTGCTGAACCTTGTCGGTCATTGCCAGCCTTAACGGGACGAGTGTCCTTTACAACCTGATATGTTCAAAACTCTCTTCTATAAGTGAAATTAGCCCTACATTGATCTACGCCTGGTTCTGGAACAATTTTTATACTAGACAGGATCTTGTGTTGGTATTTCGCTGTCTAAGTGATTGATGGCAGTGGGTTAGCTTCACGTAATGGCCCGATGGCACGCCACTTTCAGGGCTTCTCAATTTATTATCTTTCCAAAATCGATTGCGTCTAATCAGTTGTCACCGGATGATACAAATAATAACGACGAACATTGGATAAGAATAATGGCGCTTAGCTCAGAAGAAAAACAGCGCCCATATCATAGCGGTGCAACGAACTGCAGATTTTTCCAGCACTAATAAAACGACAGAAAATGAGACAACTAAAGGGGCTAGAGAGAATGTTGCCAGCGATGTCACCGTAACCAGCTAGAAAAAGCACTTTGGCTCTTTGCGTTAGCATTCACAAATGATTTGGAAGCATTGTATTGACAGCGTGCAAACACGAGCCGATAAGCCCTGAAGGGCCTGCAAACAGTGAGATTTCGAAGTTGGGCGGCGGAAAGAAAATTTCGATTTTCCGCAAAATGGCTGCAAATTACCCTTCAACTGAAGACAAACTGTTCATCTGCATCGAGGTGGCGTCGAAGTCGCTTTGATTAGCACTCCATAAAAAATTCTCGGGTCAAATCGAGGGGCAATGTGCGGCTAGCGTAAACCCGTCCGCATTGACGAAATCCACGAAAACCTTAAACTCCTCTCCCTTTAAGTGGCACAACGAGGTGCTACTCTTGCATCCATTCATTATTACTCTCGTTTTTCCAACGACGTGGTCAGGACATGCGGCCGTACCGCGAACGCAAGGCCGGACGTGCGGCGCAAGGCGAACCGTAAGCTTATCTCGAGAAAGGTGATTCGTCAAATATTGCCCCATGAGCGTTCTCTAAAGCCACGGTAAAAACAACCAATTGCTAGTCGCAAGAACGAGGCATTATAGGCATCGTTGGGATGGTCTCGAAGTGAAATTTCGACGTTCGCTGGTGGATCCCATTCGTGATTCGATAGCGGCTCCCTTGTCTCTCTGTAGCCCCCATCCTGTCGGGCTGATATGCGCGATAATCACTGTCGTTAAGCCCGAGTACCTATTTGGAAAGATCCAGTGCCAGCTTGCCACATTTTATGAACATTAGTCAACAACATCGTTGATCGTTGATCGATTTCAAGCGCCAGTGCCTGTTGGTATATGAAGCAATACACCGGCGCCATCCTATTTGCGGTCGGAATGTCCTATGGATGAGGTGTCAGACTATTTGACAGTGGCTAATATAAAAACCCAACGAAACACTAGTATATCAGCAATGTCTCCAACACAGTTTTACACGCATTGATATAAAATTCTCAATTTTATAACCACACCTACTGTCTCCCGTAGACAATAGCGTACAGCCTTTTGTAGACATGTTTATGATGATGGGTTCGCCCGGGCCGATCGATGAAAACGTTCCGAACTAGACGATGCAGACGATAGAGTTCGAAGCTCGAAGTCTGGCTAATCCACTGTGCGTTCATATTGCCCCCTAGATCAGTTGGATTTTAATGACTCTGTACCGTTTTTTATGAAGTCTTGTTGTATGCAACAGTGGCCTACCAGTCTTCTGAAGTAGACAAAACTAACTGAGAGGAGAACATGGTTCTATGAAATCATTTTGAGTTGTAAATAGATTAGAATGTATGAAACGATGTTAGCACCAGCAGAACCTTCGGGATTTTGTTGTGGTATTCTAGAACCTTTTCACTCTTTGTCGCAACGCTTATCTATTGTCTCTTTGTTTGATTATTTATTATTTCCAGTTAGCAGCATTTAGTAAATGTACCTCGAGCGGTCGTTAACCGATTTATACGGTAACACACATTTGTACAGAGATGCAATATTTTATTGCCTTTCGAGGTGGCTGTATATACTTTCAACAAGCATCTGCCTATTCCCTCATATAGATGATCGTAGCTCTATTTAAAAAATCACCAGTTCGACAGCTGTTCGAGGCATAAAATACAGTACACATTGGATAATTCTGTGGTGAATCGCGAGAGGTCATGTTCATATTCGTCGCCTACGAAATGCACGTAACGGATCGAACCGATAATGGCAAGAGTGTGGTGCAGTATGTAAATATGCGCCTCTCTAGCAGAGCACCTGCGCCGAGAAAACCGCTAAAATTAAATGAACTTGAACGGGCGAGAGCTCAAATGTCCTCTGTGATTTGGTTTACGGAAACGCACCTCAGGAAGACCAGGCTTTCTAGTGTGATACATTTATTGTTATCGCGCTCAGCCGCCCTTTTGTTACATTTTAGGAGAGACGAGATGCCAAGTGTACATCGCACCCATCGTAAGTGAACATCCTCATTGTGCACAATCGATACAATGCGATTCACTCTACAAGCGTTGAGTATAATGAACATACTTACAAGCCCAAAATAACCTAACACCCATTTTTGGTAGTCGATATAGCAAACTGTGTCGACCTGTCATCAGGGTAGAATTATTTTTCGGGCCCATTACCTAATAGATTGGTAAACATCTAGTCCAAATTATAGAGCGAATATTTAGCACCCAGCCGGATGCAAATCATGAGATCTAGTCGCCAAAATTATTTGTATTTACTGCCTCTTATTTTGCGATTTTATTTTGCACAAATTAAATGACGTTAATACTGCGTTTCCGTGAGCTCATAATGCATAACCGCGCTGTATAATTACAATTGGGTATGCATATTTCCGTCTGCCTAAGAAAATCCACAGGGTTCTAGGAGACCATTCGTTCAAAGCTACGAAGGGCACCTTCTCAGCCTTCCGCCGGCTGTCAAAGTCAGGGCTCGTCGTTTGCTTCTTTTTGTAGACGCCTCTGTTTTGGCGTTCTTTTGCCTGACAGCCTCTCTCTGCTCAGTCGTTCGATCTGACGTCTGAGTGCGTCTTGATCTTCCGTATTTACAGCAACCAGAAAAAAGAGGGGTTTATCGTTGGAAAGGAGGTACAGCGAGAGAGAGACAGCGCGAAGAAGTTACATAGGTACGTCGAAAAAGTCGAGTGCTTGGGCTACGAGGGGGTTTAGTACGGCGAGAATACAGGTAGCCATATGAAGGAAGACATATGAAGGAACCGTGGGAAGTGAGCTCCTTGGTTGAATGAGCGGCAATAATCAGTAGGTCAGCTTTTCATAGCTAGGTTTCTAGGAGAGACGTATCATGTAATCTTTCAGCTCTAGCGACGCAGTTAGGGTCGACCTTGGTACGGCACCTACTCGGATCGTTAATACCTTTTGTCCGAGTACGCAAGCCGAAACTGCATGCGAATACGTCAGCATGGCGTTGAAATACTATGTTTTCTCATACCAGCAGATAAGTTAAGCATTTTTAGTTCGCATCAGTAAACTTTCTCATGAGTCTGCCAGGGGAAACGGCCTGTTTGATCCATTTGCACTTAACTAACAATGTTTGTAATACCTTACCAGCACATCGAGCCAATGAATCGTCAGACAATTCAGCCAACTGTGCCGGTAACGAAATTCAACGTCGTGGGTTGCACCTCCGTGCTATTGTAGAAACCGGAAAGAAACATGACTGCGGCTGATTCATTTCTGAAGCGCTAGCCAGAGCCCTGAAACCTGAACGGCCAAGCAATGTGGCTACCGCAATTTCAATATTAAGTGCCCATCACCAGTGAGAGGACCGCCTCCTTCGCCGGGAGAGAATTCTCTATTTCATAAATCTTATTGCCACTTCGCTCCTTTTCCCTCTATTTGTTTCTCGCTCCCGAATGGTCTTTTGGGTTCAACGCTGGTGTCGTCAAGCAGGTCGGACGTTGAATCAATTTCGACCACCATTCGACGCTGCGATCAATTTGCATTTGTGCTGAACATGCGGTTCTGCTTGGTGTTGGTCGTTCAGTGCGAGCGTGTGTCGACGTCGCCGCGGCCAGCCGAACTGCGGCCATGTTACTGAGTGGTAAGGGGCTCGCGCATTGCCACCATCTCGAAGCGCTAATAGATGTTTGTGGATGGTATGGTAATACATCAGGCCCATCTAGACACCAAATTCGTCCGAGAAAGCAAAGAGCGTGGCCGTGGCGAATCCAAAGGAGAAACTGCGAAGCTGGAGGACTTTTGTAGAATACCAGGAACGCTTGCAAAGATCTGAGATGTGGATAGTTTGAAGACATTTCACGCGGTGGATCGGGATAGGCTGACGCAAAGGAACGCAGCGAGGACCGATAAGATGGAAGTTGGAAGAAAAATTTCCCGCCAAGTAATAAATGAAACGCGGCAAAAATTAAAGAAGTTTACCCAGGCAGAAGGTAAGCTACGTATGGCTGTGGCGCTGAACTAGCACGCAGACAGAACATTCCACTGGATTGGAGTTATCTAGCAACAATAAAATAATGAGCGTTAATTTTTCAAACCTCAAAGCTTGGTGGTAGACCTAAGCGGGCCGTACCTCCTTGTTTCACGATGCATATCTATGTCGAAATGCCATGTAGAAGGAATAATAGAGAAATAAAACAAGGAATCCACAAAACTTGTCGTTCAAGCTGACAGAAGCAGCACTCCAGCTTTTTAAGCCAAGGAGACCTAAGAGATTTCAATTGAGATTATTAATACGCGCACCGATATAGTTTTTGCAGCGAAGATCCGCTGTATAATCTGTGCCTTATCCTTCAGTGAACCACCGAAAACTCATACGTATGAGAAGAACCCATGTGTCAAAGGGTCGAAATTCAATTAGGGGGCAGCACACATTATATTGACAAATACATGCATAAGCCGCGGTAGAACGGTGAACTGCGAGCAGTATTGATTCGACACGACAGACCTATCAGGTTCTTTCTCTCGAAAAATTTCAGGATTGCGCCACATGCACCCTCCAGACCTCCGGAGCTAGCGTAGACGGCTACCGAATCGCTGCAATGGATAGCAAGTATATTCTCCATACTTGCCGGGAGAAGCCTCATTGGTCAGGGCGGTCTACGCGAGGTTTGGTATTTAACAACTGATAGGCAGCTCATCGAAACAACGTTAGCGTTTAGCCGCTCGTGTAGCACCTCCTGTAACAACTATCAAGTCATACCTGCCCCCTTGATGTCACGGATCTCTGTCTACTTTGGGCAACTTCTCTATATCTTCCAAAGTTTCCCTATGTAGGTTCCCTCCCTGTGTAGGTCGGACGACTAAACCTATCTAGGGCGTAGTGATAAAATGCACATGCCGCGATTATCAATGTATATCCACAGGGACGGAACGGTCGAGTAACAAGCATAATTGTTGAAGTGTTTCAGCATAATTTAACGGCAGGTTAATCAACCAGGATATTTCCACTACTCGTGGCCGTCCCAGCGTGGCGCCAAGCGAACAAACCCAAGTGTTAGTCTAATGTATTTATTTACATAATCGTATCATTTAACGCCTCGTCGAAGGTCAGCTAATCCGTTGCAAATACACGCATTCAGCTTGGACTCCTCAATAACGGGGTGATGCGAATGTCTGATTTGTGAATTTAGTCAAAACAGTTACGGAAGCCATTTGAAATGACTACTGGTAGTTGACGTCTTGATTTCCACGTATTTGTGGACTTAAAACGTCTGCCAAAATTAGCACGTGCAGCCGATAGAAACAGAAACATAAAGATCAATATCTGTAAACTTAAATATGTTATCGACAGACATGTCCTGATAGAAAAGCAGTCACGTACCCATAGGTAGACGTATATTTGGCATTATTGGAGATATGAGTAGAAACAGTCGAACACTCTTTAATGACGACCCTGGACTAGACCTAAAAGATCCTTCTCGGAGTTTTCCATGTAGGTATTCGACAATTACGTGGCGGAATTACAATATATTACGTACGCCACTCGTTGTTTCCTATTTGAGATTTCTCAATACTAACCTCAGTATCTTCGCTTTCAGAGGCAACACTACCCAGAGTTCTCTAGAGAGGCATCATGCGACAACGATATGAGGAAAATGCAGAACCGAGTTTGCTTTCCGAATTGATTCGTTTTCAGATGTTTTATTAATTATAAAGCTTCTTATACGAAGGACACAACAACGGCTGTGGCCAACTTTAAAACGACGGGCTTCAAAAGGCTCGTCTAATGGAGACGCTGAACTTCTGGTACATAAAATAATCGATTCTCAAGTTTGTTATTGATACGGCTTAATAGATATGCCCCCACAGGTTACGCATTCCACACTTGGAGCGTTCCGCTGGTACATTGCCGCATTAAACAGTTTCGAAACACGAATTTATCAGTGTTAAATATGTCCGTATTTATGTTTTGTTTTACACACACACACGCACAAAAACTGTCAGGAAAGATTCAATTCCACGCAGGCAGGCTTCGGACCCGAATATCCAAGTTAGCCAACGTTAGCTCTTCACATAGCGAACAATGTAAGTAAGTAATCTTTTGAACAACATTGGGAGAATGCGCAATATTTGACATTTGCGCTACTGACATTCTGTGCGATTCCAAATTTTTTTAACAAAATGTGTGGTTAATGCTTCTTTGTTGGTCGGGAGGCGGTGGATGGGCAATATATACATCCACTCACTAGCGGTTGTCGTGTTATATAGAAATAATAATGCCAGTAATAATTATGCTATGATAACGCATAATACTCGTTAAATAACGCAACGCTAATGTATGTCAACCGTGATTGCGTTTAAAAATGTATTAAACGATTGCTAGTACTAAGACAAATTATAACGAATACCAGCGCAGTGCAAACAAAAACTGGTTACTTCAGCTTCAGCAAACAGAAAGGTGAGCGTGTGAATCATTTTGTGAAAACTTTGTCAGCAATTTTCGGAAAAGGAGCTGGTAGATAACTCATCTGCATCGGTTGCAAAGGAGGAGGAAGAGACGTCGCCATCATTACCATAGTACCGTTCCACTAAAAGCATATTACTTCTATTAGGTTTAGTAGAAAATCATCGAACATCGCATCCATTCTCGTTTCATCTCTCCCTCGCTGTTTTTGTCACTCTTACAGAGAAGACAAAAGGCAACGTCATATTAAAGCCTTTCTTCGTAGTTTTTTCAAGCTTCACCCATTTTTTTTACTGCCTTTTAAGCTTTGGCCATCGTCTGCCTCCTGACCGAAGGCCTTGCGCAAGGTAGCGGAAGTGCCGCGCACGTCGCACGAGTCCAGAGTGCACATGCATAGGCACACAGAGGGAGAAAAGAGACCGAAACTCTCGGAACAAACAAAACACGGAAGCAAACAAAAGGTCGCAGCATGGCCCTTTTGGCAAGCCGGTAGGTAGGATACATGGTACACGTTTGTCTGCCTTGGACCTCCGAAATGGCTCTCGATTAGACAGCAGCTCCCTTACCAAGTGCGCGACGAGTGGTGGTTCGACTGTGTTCGCCAGTTTGGACGAGTCACGTTTGCCGAGTGAAACGTGACTGACATGAGAAATTTTGGCGGAAATTTCCGAAACGCGTTCAGCGGCATTCTTCTGCCTAAATAAATACGTATGTCCTGGCAGTCACCCGTTTTGATCATCGCTACTTGTCGACGTCGATGCATACGAGCGGGCCGTTAAGGGGCCTTCGCGCGCGCATTAGGTTCGTATTGTGTAATAGACTTGTTGTCTTTACACGTTTGTGTAGGACGACGGAGAGAAAAGAAGATATACTTTTTTCCGACGGCAAACGACTTCGCCCAGCTAAGGCTGACGGAAAAGGGAAAGGACTGCAAACTCCACCCAATAATGTCGCATTATTTCAATTGTTGCAGTCGTACGCGAGGAATTGATAGACAGAACCCGGAATTTGCGTGCATCTGCCGAGAAGACAACAACTTTCGCTGCGAGTGTATCTCCAAAATACTCTTGCCAATAGTCGAGTCTTTGTCGCTTCTCTCTACTTTAGACGACGCCCAGGCTGTATTGCGCGACAAAACGACAATGCTACCCCATAGCCCCAGTTCTGTTAGCCTTCCTGGGGGCGGTCGAGATAACGTCAACACCTCCGACCTCCGAACAAGCGAAAACTAAGTCAAACCATCACTGGCGGTGTCACATAGTTGCTTTACCACACAAAGCTCGGAGCATAGGTTGTCCTCCTTGTCAAAGGAACAGCGGCTTCTAGCGTGTACGGTGATATATGATGACAGGCTGGTATTTACGCGTCAATCCGCCCGGGTCTGCGATTAGTGCTGGGGACAGATTTAGCCCCAGACAACGACGCTTTCCCCTTTTGGCGACATGTAACACCCCGCGAATGCAACTAGTGTTCATACAAGCCGTCCATTCACTTTCTTTAGGCGAGTGTCGTTGTCTAGACAATATCACCTGTGCGCTACCTGAAGGGTGCGTTCGACAACACGCTGTAGATAGCCGGTTAGGCGGTACCCGCCAGCTGTTGTCGCTGGAGTAGGTTTTTCGTTGGGCGCTCATTGTGCGTCGATCAGGCGCTCTCGGTGTGCTTGTGAGCGAGCGGTGGCGAGAACGGAACTCCCGAAATCTGTGGGCACGTCTACATCTCGGAAGATAGGTACCGAATAGGAAGAAGTCGAAACAACCATATAGAAGTTTTAGTTGTTCGCGGCGTCGCGCGGTAAAAAGCCGCTTTCGCCTGCTGGGCGCCATCGCTCATGGCTGGCGGTCGCCGGCCTCAAACTGCTTGTTGCACCGTCAAGCGACCAGCGCTACGCGCGAGCGGAGCTTCATCCATTTAACCTCGAGCGACTCTGGTTGAAGATAGCTACGAGGTAGGTGGTCACTGGGACGCCCTCGTGCATATGGGACGAAGTTCTATGCCGAGCCCTGCTGCCGCGCTTCTCGTAGAGAAGGGTAAGGAATCGCAGTTCTTTGAGCTGCTCACTGGAACGTCGCAAACAGCTATTCCTCCTTACGTGGTCGTCTGACTTAATTTACCTTTCTCCGCAACCGTTCGTCCCACGTCTCCGCACTTTAACCGAAGCTCTACATCCCTAAAACGCTCAGTCAGTTGCGACCACTGCGAGGGTTTTCTCAAGTAGGTAATCGCTCTAGCGTTCATCTAGTCGATCCCTCTAGATATCCCCCTTGTGGTCTGAGGGTAGCAATTTGAGCTCTATGGCACAGCAAGGGCGTTGATATACGCTTACCAGGGTGTCCATATGGAAATAAGAAGGTTCTGCTGCTTCGTCATTGAGATCACTGGCATACCATCGAATTCAGATGAGCTGCCTGAATCCGTTTATATTGTTCACTCGAATTAGGTTATGTAGATTATCAGATACGAGCGGTAACCGAACATCACGTGTGTGTAATGTAACTTGCGCTAAGAAATGCCAACATGTTTGGCTAATACAGCATGTCGCCTTTATGGAGATAATGACCCAACACGCACATAAGTGTTATTATTTATTTTTCTGTCAAATTCGATTTATTCTCTGTTACTATATCATACATTCGTTAATACACGTGCTGCCCCTATAACACAGCGTCCGTATGCAGCACCACTTCTCGACTAAGGCCCCACTGCCGTTTGATCATTTCCTTTTGCACCTCTATCGAATCGAATAGGCGGTTCTTCACCTACTTGGTTTCCTCTTCTCAATATAAAACAAAGGCCGATAAAGTTCGATAACTAATGCCTATTTTTATACGCCGTCTGGCGGCGAGCATTCGTAGGCGTCGCTCACAATCAGCTTCGATTTCATCGGACCTGGTCAGACTTTTTTGCTGCCAACAGCTACGCGCCTATTGGATACAGGATCACAGCAGGCGGCCACGTCGTATCCACTCTGATCGTTCGGAGGATGGTTCCTTTGTAGAGGAAACGAGCTCAACGAAGTCGGTGCTTGCTCGACAATATTGCCCTAACGAGATGAAAGCTTTGCTAGTCCACCACACCCTATAGTTAACATTGGTATATTTGCAGCCGCTGCTGCTGATGGCACTGTCTGCATTTTCAAAGTAAATCAGTTTCCATTATTTTTTCCATTTTTATTATTCCAGCGAAATCTCGGAAATTAACCCCCATCTGTGGCAATCGTCATGGAGCTACTCCGTGGCCCACCACAGACAATACCGATCAATCGACACGAGCTTATTAAATAATAGCAGCGATGACACCGACAGACCCTAATTACCCAAACTTCTTGAATCGGGCTTTAATTATGCATATGTGTATATTGAGGATAACCCAGGAGCGTTTTTGGTGGAGAAACTAAACGTTGAAATGTTCCATATTGCTGTATCTTCATTGCAGGCACATACCTGTCACCGGTAGCGAACGCTCCTCTAGCATACCAGTCGCATGCAAGACAATGTTTGACTTGTCTGACTTTGTCAAACTAGTTTGTTTTCAGTCAGAACTGGCCAAGCGATCATGTGTGATGCGGATGAACTCAACAGGCCCAGCTGTGCTAACACTACTGGCCGGGCACAACCAGTTAGCAATTTACGTCATTACGTATTCACTCAATCCTCTTCGTGATTGAGGAAGCATTTCGCCTCGTGCAAACAAAAATACTGGCGAATCCTTATTTGCCAACGATGGCCATGGGACGGTCGCTATTCTTAAGGATATTTTTGCATATTTCGGTACGTACTCGGATTAGGTCATTGGAAACCAAGCAGCTGATTCAACCCTCTTCCAACAAAGCACCTAACTGCCTAGGTAGCAGCAGAGCGCGGCGATAGGGAGGAAAAGCATGGACAAATGTGCCGTTTATCACACTCTCCAGCCGATTGGATTTTTTCTCAGCTGGACTTCAAGTCGTAGAAGCCCATACGATTCCCACACAGCCTTCCCCTACTCCCCGAGCCAAACACACTGCGACTTTCAATATGGACCTATCGCGTGCAGTCGTTGAGTCCGCTGGCACTCCTTTTCGTGTACCCCCATCGCTTGCCCCTGCTGGCGTTCATCCCGTGGCTGTCTGCAGTTCTTCGGAGCGTTATCGGCGTGAAGCAAGTCGTCGTCTTCGGGGCCGTCAATAATCTGCTGCTTTCTGCTTTGCTCAAGCTGGAGCGCGGTCGATTCCTGCCCCGAAAACCAGAGCGTCCAAACGACTCACGGAAGGGCGTGGTCGCACGACTTCCTCTTCCCGCCCTAATTCACCCCCAATACGGCCATATTTGGCCCTGTTTTCCCGCTCCCTTGTCCCCTATCGTCCGGCAAAGTTGGTTCTCCTCTGACGGACACTCATTAGAATCCCCAGACGCAGAGGGGACCTAGGCCCAGACCTAGACCTAACCGTTGGGATAGCGTTCGCCTACATTCTCTACTCTGTCAGTATCTTGGAGGTCTAGATATTCGCTCGCTCACGCACAAAACCCCTTACACGGCCTCCGTTTAACATGTGGCAGCATCTATACAACAAAACTCGACCCCACTCTTTCTTCGCCATTCACCCTTTTTCGTGTCCTGGCGCGCGCTCAGAGTCCACCTTGTTGGACCAGGGACCCGTGGTCCGCTGGAGCCGAGATGCAGGCCAAGAGAGGAGGGTTCAAGGAAGCGATATGGCCGTTGGTCGGTTATCTACGCCCGACTCTGACACTCTGATGAGTGTCAGAGTTGGGCAAAGAGGCTGTCGGTCGAGGTCTCCTCTG
>MNPL01015117.1:5640-20965 GCA_002081605.1 Tropilaelaps mercedesae | reverse complement strand
TTTCTTGTACCACTTACAACGTTAGACATCCGTTGCTTATAACTCCGACTGTGGCGCTTAGTGCCCTGAGAGCGTCGAATTCGTCGAAGGTGACGGCGCCCCCAATGACAAAAAGGACGAAGATGAGGCCTGGATAATGTGGGTTAAACACATACGAGCATCGAGAAAGACGGGTCTAATGGTGACAGCAGTCGCCCCGGGCCACTTAAAGCTCCAAGTTGTCTTCGTTCGAGCGATTCTTCGTTAATGTTTTGCTGCGTACACAAATGTAAACGTGACCATGTATATAAATCTGATGCCATTATAGACAGATTGTCCAGGGTGAATTACAGCTTGGCTGAAAAGGTGCCGTGAATCAACGTGGGACGTGTTTAATTATATACAACATACGAGCGTGTAAATCAACGCACGTATATATGCACATGTATATATTATATAGATTATAGTTATTTTTTATATTTATCATCGTTGAAATTTACCTCTTGGGGGAGCAATGCGAGAAATCTCACAAAATTAGAGTCAGTTTTTACAGTACCATGAAATCGAATTATTTTCAAGCTGATTCGGGTGAATTTATATAATAATAAAATAACGTCCTCACAACTAAGAATCGGTGCGTTATAGTTGCAACTAATATATTGTGCAAAAATACACGTTTTTTGAAACATATCAACTTTTATGTCATGTTCGACATAAACGACGCTGCTATGAAAGTTTACTTCTTTAAAAGCTCATTTCAGTCGCAATGAAGTTGTAAATAAACAAAATTATCGCGGAAAATGCTGTGGATAACACTGTGGAAAATACTATGAAGTAGTGGTAGGCGTAATGAATTCATAAACTAAGCGTGGACTTTGTCTAGACAAAATCTTTGCTCATGTACGTCTTTAAGGCGAAGTTAGTAACTAGATTAAAGTGGACATCAAACAAAGAATGTTTTCGAACGACTCGTCATTCATGTTGAACGCAGTAAAGCACGAGGTAAACATTCACCCGGGCCAAATATTTAGTCCGACTAAATAGTTACTCGGACTCATTTTGAGTTTAGCCCTTAACTGTTAACCTCGTGTGCAGCCATTTGTTTCTACACAATTTAAAACTGTTCTTGCAAATATAAATGTGAAGTATTATAATCAATTGTATTACGTAAAAAAATGATCAAGCCCTCAGTTTTCTAAAAAAAAAAAAAGGGTACAAGGTGTTGATCGCAAGCGGTTATCAAATATTTAAGCAACACCTAGTGGGGTACTCTGTGTATGTGCACAGGTGCACATCATTATTGGTCAACATACAAAGCAAAGGTTTCTTACGCGAGATTCAGTAGAGAAGCCTCAACATAGCTCGATAATGATAATATGATGAATATAGCCTTCTTTCGTATGGGGCCTAGCCTAGCATAGGTGTACCTACTACGTGTACCTAATATTCAATGCATAAAATCGTTTAATAGGTGCCAGTTTTGGCAAATTTGTCGCAAGCGTTGCGTCGATACAAGGGTTGTCCTGTTGAGTGAATGCATGACACATTTAGCACTCAGGATGAGCAACACAGCCATCCTTCGAGGATCAATTTACGATTGAGAATCGAGCGTTGCCGAAGTGCTTCTTCAGTCCATCGTCGCAGGTGAGTACGCCAGCCAACTCGACGAGAAATGTGTGCCCTTATACTTCGCCGGAACGTCTCATAGGGTAGGTCTTCCCCTCATAGCAGACGATTACAGATTATGTAGATATATTCAGGTACGCCAACAGTTCGTCGCTAACGGCTGACCGGCTTCGAATTAATCAGCGGTATTCCCTTAGCCAAGCAAACTGCATTTTACAACGCTACGCGCCGAGACGAGAACGCGGAGCGGAACTGGAAAGTCTTGTGCGGCGTTTGGCATAATGAATTAGACGGGCTAGAACACGAAACTTCGAAACTAGGAGTTTCGTCAACGTGAGGTCGAGCTGTCTTCACAAGATCGCCCGAGACGCATCGATGTTTCCGAATATTAAAATCTTGGTGGAGAACTGTCGAGTGGAGCAGATTATCTCAGCAAGCGGCTTACATTATTCGAGCGAGGCGATACGGATATTAACATAGGGACGCGTAGATGTCTCGGCGTATTTCCTTTTCCCGGCAGATTTCCAACATGACTCTTCATTAAGGTAATCGTCTCGTCTAAAAGAACTAATAATTAGCGCAGTGGCATCCTCAGTGACCCGACATAGGTTGGAAGAGGACTGGACAGAATTGCGTTTCACAGCCGCTTTTATAGGAGCAGTAGTGTAAAGAAACGTACGCATTAGCTGATGAAGTAGGCCAACTGCTCATCTGAATTAAAGGCGAACCCTAGGGACTATGATTTCAGAGTATGCACCTGACTTGGATTGTTTTCCTATGACGGGAAAAATTGCCCACACCGTCCTGGCGCATATCTGCATCGAGGCGTAAAGGAAAAGCTATATATAACCCGCCGGAACATCATCTAACTCAAGTGCAGTGGTCTAAACCTTCGGAACACTCCGACGACAGCGGCGGCGGTTGGGGCAAGCGATTCCATATAAATGACGGACAAGCTTCGACAAACGACGAGGACGCCGGCTTGTTCTCAGAGCATTGCTGTTATTAGGGGGTGGGGGGTGGGGGTTAGTTTTGGCACAGCAAGCACAACGAGCAATTTGGGCTCAATGCATTCGTTATACGTAGTCGCCTTTTGAAACGCCCGCCCGTACTAATACCAGCCTTGATTTGACAGGCATTCTCTGCAAGAAAAACTCTCTAATAACAAATCGCAAAATTAAATGGCTAAATTAGTTTGCAAATGAGAAGCCCCAATATAAAGGGCGTCTGAATATCTTCTAGACAGTGAAGTTTCAGCAGCACGAGAATCAGGCAAATTCACCTTTCCAATATCTCTAGGCACTGATACATAGTAACTAATGTTCAGTCTCTATATATAGCTTGTTTACCAGGTGCATATGCCGCACGCCTAACCAACGACTGCCGCAAGATATCAGTCGCTGAAGTTTTTTTATTTGGAGTTTGCAACTCCAAATCGACCAAAAACGAAGCGACACAAAGTACGAGATCGCTGTTTTGGTGTATCGTGTCGCAGTGTCACCACAGCATGGTTTGCTTCGATGAAATTTGCCAAAAAGACCAAGAACGTACCTGAACGATTGGCCTGAGCCAATCATAGCTTGATGAGGGTACAAGAATTGGCAGCATTTTGTGTACCTTCTGAACAAAGATGACTTCAACTAGCTCATTGACGCACTTCGAGGAGGAACTCGTTATATTATCGTTAGCAGGAACAATCATCCAGTTTGCTGGCAAACGATACACGCCGAGAACGCTTCAGTGTCCGGTGTAAACAAAAGCCTTTATAACATCGTCGCTAAAGACAACCCCATTCACTTATCTGGGTTAGCCACTGTGCTCCACTTTTTCGATGGTGTTCCGTGGTGCGCGTCTGTTTCAAAGCCCTCCGAAATTCCGATCGGTTAATGGGAGCTAGGCACGCTCGACGATGTTAGATGTGTCTCCCATCACGTCGACATAAACTCGAAGCGATGTAGGGCCAGTGGGCACGGTATATTTTAAATAATACATCACAGCCAGCCCCGCTGCGCAGGAAGCGTCTCAGTTTCGTTGCAAAGAGATTGCGTTCCGAGCGGTGACTGAGCACCGACCCCGCCAAGTCTCGGGCCCCTGAGTGCCAACAGCGTGAAACTGAGCACCGGGGCTAGCGGAGTTTCGACGGCGCCGCACCGACTCACGGCAAAGTATGTGAAATCGAGGAGTAGGAAGACAGAACGGCCTGCGATCGTTCTTTCTCGAAACGCGTCCGGAGGCTGGCTTCCAGATCCCAGTGTAGCACATTCCGGCAGATCTGAGACGCTTTCGTTGCTAACCGCCTACCTTCGGATATTCCTTCACTGCCAGAAGTCGGCGATTCATCGACTGAGCCGGCAGGCGGGATCCCGCTGGGGGCAGAAGCACATAGAAGACTATCAGCAGATGCTAAAAAGAAATCTTGAAAGAGGGAAGGGAACTATCTTCCACTGTCTTCATGTGGCCGACAAATGACATCAGGTTCGATTAACGGTGACAGCCTCATTTGCCCCCACCGCATCGCATAGGGAACAACTATGGGGTAAGTCTGTTCAGGCTGCGGCAAAGATAGTGCCAGCCACTATTATTTAACGTGACGTGGCGTTTTCACAATGGCGAACCCTCAAGAGGCTGCGGAGCGCATGGATTCGCCCATCTACACGAGGAACGCAGAGCAAACAAGAGACCTCACAGATCCTGTGCTTGTGTAAAGTGTGTGAGTAAAGGCATAAGGGCAGCGGTACGAGTATATATGCGCCTTGTGGGAATGCATAGGCGGTGAAACTACGCTATAACCATAGCACAGATCGGTGACATACTACCAAGATTGGCTTGCCAGAATGCTTGCCTCCTAGATTCAAAATGAGCCATTTGTATGTAATCCACTCAATAAGTTCGCAAAGTATGCCAAAACGTTCATACTCGGTTACTAAAACGTAAGACTTCCACCGTACGCTCTTGGTGGAAGCTGCATGAGACTCACCTAGAAACCTGCACATTATCGCCTTTAATGCCTCATGGCGTTTCGACAGCGCTCGCCTGTGTTCTAATCCTCTTTCGAAGGACAAATGTCTTTTTTCCCACCGGAAGAACTCGTGAGGTAGAACGAGAACGGTACGAAGAGCGTTCTCTAACGCGTACACACTACAAAAAAGCAATGGGAATCCATTGGCTTTCCATGGAAGCGTGTTTTTACAAATGCCAACTCATTCCCCTGGTCTTACCAGACGAAACACCTGCGTGATCAATTAGGACAAACTACCCCTTTCCAGACACCCGGTCCGCCCTGACCTTCCCAGCCTCCCGTTCGCAGCATCTCGTTGCCGCGAGGTTCCAGTGATGCCTCTTTGTGGACTCGGTGTCTGTGTCAGACAGTTCGGTGGCCTCCGCAGACGCCAGACCCCGCCGCAGGCACCTTGATCGAGGGTTTCTGTTTTTCCGTGGTGGATAAAGCACGGTATCAAGCCGGCGACGCAGTGCCCACAGCCTCCGCCAGAGCCCTGCGGCTAGTTAGAACACTTTGGGCGTGAGACACGCTAGGACCAAGCGTCAGAAGTACCGGGAGTCGAAGCCCCGGGGCCAGCGTTGGCGCCAGCGGTTGGTGACTTTGCTAGACGCATCTACAGGATACCCCACGGACAAATAGCAGCGAGGACAGTGGAAGGGCGTACTTACTCTTGATATGAGCTCCCTTACGGGAATGTAGTAACGTGATTTAGATGCGTCACGCAGCGAGTGACACGCTTACAAGAATTTGAGCTTCAGGAAGAGTTGGACAGGAAAATCGACACGATAATAACCAGTCAGGCGCGAAGCGAAGTAAAACTTAGGTGAGCTCTTTCCCCTTCAATATGTGGATCACCGTGGACAGTTTCTCACGCTAGGAAATTAGCAAAAAGATGTGTATTCATATAGTTTACCGCTTTTCCGGTCCGCTGGAGCAACGAAGCGGTCTTTAGAAATTTTAATTCTCTGAGCGACTTCTCAGGCCTCTGCAGGGTGTCCTGAAGGTTCCATTCGGAAATATGAAAGAGAAGAAAGTTACTATAGAGCGTACTAGGAAATGGTTCTGCAATACGTGACAGTCAATGCACTTCCTAAATCTAGCGAGACTTTTGTGGCATCCTGTGCGTTCAAATTGTCCCCATAGTCCTAGAAACTGCTTTGAGAGGCGATCCGTTTAAAGAAGCGGAGAAAAAACACAAATGCACGCACGTAAATGTACCCCCGAAGTGTCTAGCCAGAGAAGTATTTGCTATCTCGCTGAGACAATTGTCTTCGTAAACGTAGAAAGAGAGCGATAGCGTTCACGATGGGGCGCGATTCCCGGCATTGGCACACGCAAAGTCACGGTAACAAATGAAAGCATACCACATGTGTAATATCAGGTCAGCTCGTAAAGTGGTACTTCGTCGAAAAAAGGTAAACGTGTTTGAGTTTATAGCGCAGTCGGGCTGGAATATTCCACTGCTGCCGATAATGCATTCCGCGCAATAGAGCAACGTCCAATGCCATCTATGGCTCTGTGGCACTGTAGTTGTGTGCTTGCCAAACACGCGTACGGTGGCCGGGTGCCATTGCGTTTCCACTGTGAGCTATTCGTCCTTACTCGTTTCCGTCTGGGCGGCTGCTTTCCTTTCCCGTTGTTAAATTTACGTCGCTTAGGTAAGCGGATATACATGGGCGTTCGCACATTTGCCTGCGGGTATGGCTACGAATGTTGTACAGCGACTAGCCCGGATCGAAATATCTATCGTTTCTATCGGCACTTCTGTCGCTAGAAGTCGCTTAGCGAGGTTTAGTGTGACAGTTTTCATGTGCGTACTACTTTTTTCTAGCTCGAGTTGGTTTGTTTGAGGGGAACGTCACCCGCGGTTAGTTCTCCGAAACTATCGAACTTAAGCAGTTCAATTAAAAGCCCTCAGTAACAGAAGGTGTAGAGGTGGGGCGTTGGGGCGCGGGACCGTTGGGGGCGTTACTCGCCACATGCCAAAATCTGGGGCGGACTTTCGTATCCTCACTCAGTTGATAAACGCAGGGCGCAGAAAGGCAGAAAACCGTGACCAACAGAATCGAATTGCCTCGGTCATCTATCAAGTTAACGTGGAGAGCAATTCGACCTCAGTAGCGCACGTGTGGGTCCAGCGAACGACCGACTCCATTGCCCCTACTTAGCGCCATGTCGAAGGACATGACGTTAGCGTGCATGACGTTAGTGTACACGTCAGCTGGGGTATTGAAAATGCAATATTTTCGAACATCTGTGTTGCCTAAATTGCTGATCCTTTGTCAAATACTATTACGATTTATGCTGCCAAGGCACTAGATTGAGATGTACACTTGCGCTTGAATGTAAATGTGGCTGGATAGTTGCTAAACTGATATCGGTTACATTAGAGAAATAATCAGAATAATTACGTCAAGTATATTCATGATATGATGTGAAATTCGTATTCATTTGTTTTGTTATGAATATTCGAGAAACTGGACCAAATAAAATCATTAATGATGGAGTACTAAAATTTCATTACTGTCAGTAAAAATTTGGCCAATTCAAATAGCTATAGGCGAGAAATGCCGTGAATACACAATTTTCCGATTTGAGAGGCAGGTTCAATTTAGGTTTAATTACACTGCTATCATCTGGCTATACGGGAAGTGACTAGCCATTGCTATGACCTTTCAGTAATACTCATAACGTTTAATAGAAGACGAACTCATCTTACTGGCAGTCATTTCGCTGAACAGTTGTCAAAAGCACGTTGCTTAACAAGCTCACGTAGACGGATCACCGAATTAGCGGAGTAGACTACGTATATGTGCATACATTGAAGTCTGAATACTTGCTCGACTTTCAGCGCTGGCACATCGAAGACTGAGGACAACTGATGAACTTTATTACGTTGTGCCTGTACAACGTGTGCGCGTGTCATAATTGTTTCCCATAGATTTTTCGTCGTCTTGCCGAATATCCCGAGTTTTTGCCAAAAGTCTTCACCAGCTTAGATCAAGCCAATGGTGCGCAATGCACCCCTTTCCATTGACGTAAGTGATGATGAGGTCCATCTTCCACTAGGGCATCCGAAGATAAGGTTGACACAAGAGCGCGTGGACCAGTGTCGGCCCCTTCAGTGACATTGTGTAACCCCTTGCCATGAGTTTTGTGTCCACCCAATGGCGCGATTTCCAACTCTCGCGTTACAACTCTTCCGTAGACGGTACTTGCCGGTGCGTGAAATGCGACCTCTTTGTGCCTCGACGTCAATAAACACTTTAGTTACCCGATTGCGAGTCGAGGGACGATGCAGTCGTGGCAAAAAGACGAACCGGAGCGGGCAACGATGGAGTGCGGTTCTTGCGAAAAAAGTGGTTGGGTTGCCAGTCCGACAATGGGGGTCCGCAATGGCTGAATCCTTCGTCTGCCCCCACTGGTGTACTATTGACCACAGAGCGAAGTGGAACGTTTCTGTCGGAAACAGCTTGACGATGGGAGCAAGCCGTTTCAGAAAATACGCGTTGCGCAGCAAGCCTATATCGAATAGGTTCTAACATCCAGCTGCAGTTTCTCAGAAGAGAAGAATAAGGAGTCGACAGATGCTGTCGACACTCCTGCTTGTTTTAGTTTTATTCTGTGTGTGATACATGTGCTCGCAAATATACAAGCCACGTCCCTCTTACGAAGTTGGCCTCCGCTTAGATCTCGGTCTATTCAGTAATTATTTTCTGGCGCTCAAAAGTGAAAACTTAAAATGGCGCCTGTTTCGTTTGCTTGCAAATTTGCGGTTGTAATGCAAGTATTCGATTTGTGATTAACGATTCCTGCCTCCATGTAATCAAGGAGCTTGGGCCTCCAGGCAGGGTAGGCAAAGTAATAATAACAATGATGATGATCGGGCATATATAGACCACCTATTGTTATTACGACGTGCATATCTATAAGAATCGTTTATTGTAACGAATTTCTTGTTTGCTACTACGCTTAGCTGTTCTCTCTCACCGGTTGAGTGGCGGACAACGCCGATATTGGGGTTCTATCTTGACTACCGGAGCTCAGGCAACCTGTTTAGTGGCGTCGGAGGGTCAGATATGGACAAAGGCAACGGTCACATGCCTTGTCAACGGTGCTTGCCTGAGTGCGTTTATTCACGTCGGTGTACGTTTCGCTCCTAGAGCGAGAGTCCAATTACAAGAAAACTGCACTTGTCGAACAACGCTTGCTCACTTTGCAGGATGTGTCGATATAAAAATATTGCTTCCGATATTTGAAAATCCCGTCTGTCTGTGTTCTCTAAATGCCAAAAGCCACTCATCGGGATTAGCAAAATCATAAGCGGCCCACTCGAGAAGGCATTACCTCAATGCGGGCATCTGTACGCAGGTCGACCGGCAGACCTTGATTTCCTGGCATAATGCGGTAATACCCTTGCCGTAGGGAACCACAGTTACGCATGAACGATATTATGGAACGGGTTACGATTACTTGCTTGGTGCAACTGTGACGCGCCGCTGGGATTAGGCTTCTTCCAAGTGTAGCAATAACAGCGTAGATCATGCACAGCACTGCTGTTTACGCGGTATACTCGAGTCAAGCTTCCGAACTCGACCAACAGCAGTTTGAGATATGTCTGTTTAAATGCGAAATCTGTGGTTTGGTTTCAACTGATGAAAGCGAAGTTACAACTTCCAAAAGCATTACCGTCTGCTTGGCAACGGCAGTGTCTACAGACACGTTCATTTCTACGAGTGCAGCTCTATCGTAGCGGCCCTTAAATAATTCTCGTTATATATTGCCCAGCCTAACAAATCACTAAAAAGGTTTTTCATTTTAATCGCTCCAGTATCTTGAGCAGCTTCGGAGCTTTTTGATGAAGCAATATTACGTAGATTTTAGCGAACGGTACACGTACAATATAGATTCACGTCTATTGGCCGAGGGTGGTACTGTGTACACTGGCAGAGCAGAATTAAAAATGATTACAGTTTTAACATACGAAATATTTTACCGGCGAATACGTTAATTATATGCCTAGCTTTAGCGGTTTCTAAAGGGATTCTTGTAACATGGTCACTGCGTAGACTATGGTGGTCAACGTTTAGAAATTATTTAACGATATCAAATGTAAAATATCCACTATACAAGCGATTGCCAGCGGCATTACACAAATAATTGATCGCTGGAAAGGCTATCTCATTATTATCTCATTATTATGGAATATTATACGTATAGCAGACTTTCTTGAAAAATGCGGATCATACCTGCTCAATACCGCCGGTCTGAATATGGCCGAACAATAGAGCAGCTTTGGCAACACAAAAACTTGAACACAACGGAAAATAGCGTAGTAAACTGTATTCCTAGAGCTAAATAACTACGTGACGTGAATGTCGAACCCGCCGCTAGAAATGGTAACAGCTCCTACAGTCCTAGAGCAAACATTTACAGACGAACCTTACTCCCCCTAGAGCGTTAGCTATTCGTTGACCTAGTGAAAACATTTGGTATTAGGTTTACAAAAGGATGTTCCGTCGGATAGGAGACGATGACGGAAGCATACTAAATGATTTAACCGCTCGAAACAGCCTTGTTTTAACCTAGCTGCCCGTAAGCGCCGCCGGCTCAAGTCCCTTACAACCTTGGTATTCTAGCGCTTAGTGTTTCCTATAGTAAAACGCTTCTTTACATTAAACAACAGACGTGCGGAGTTCCCCTACATAAAGGTATTACCTTCCATTGATATTGGAGATGACGGAAAAACACGAAGGATGTGTGCAGCATCACCCCAAAGAGGAAGGAACGAGAAAACCGTTTTTTTGGGAACGTTTTTTGTCACCGCTTTCACCCGGTGGTAACCGGAGCCGTAGTCGACGGTTGCCGCGAGCGGTTCTGGGCGCTGATCGGGCGACAGAGATGATACGCGCGTCAGATAACGCTGTTGCGGACGGCTCATATCGCTAGCCATATCCTTTCAGCGTATACGCGGTGCTTTATATGACACAAATTTAGGCTATTGCGTTTTTATATTACCACACGCTGATCGGCGCATCATCGCGGCGACCCACCCAATCTCCACGGAGGCCTGGCACTAGGTCCAAAGCGGTCGTACTGTGTGCGAGCAAAAACCGGCGCTCTCAAGGCCTGAAGAGGCGCTGCTTCTGCGAAAAATGGCCCACCTCAATGCGACTCTGTGCTTCTGCGTGGTAATCGCTGTGGTAACATCCACAGAGAGATGCCTATAATAGAAGGACGCCTGAGTTTTTGCTAAGCGAACCGTAGCCTAACTTTAAGTTTTGTCATACCCGAATTCCAACTACATGTGCAAAACTATCTGACATCGGTTTTCCATCCCTGTAGTGAAGATTCGGAACTGCATAAAAATCCTTTTCAATCCCATTCCTTTCCTCCTTTCCAATCCTTTTCAATACCATTCAATTCCCTCTATTCTGTTTCCTTCAGTTAAGTAGATTAACTCCCCTTCTCTGCCGTTGCGTTGTGGACATGCGTTGTGTTGATTTTGTATCCTATGACTATTGGTAATTTCACTGCAAACACACACTATCGCCTTTCTGTGTACCATCATTTTCGCTCAATAACTTGTTACATAGCTTTACTGAACTTACCGAACGCCAGGGTGATCAGTCCCGTAAACAAGCTTTTATCACTAATCCACGATGGCCAATCGCGAAATTAGTCCGAAGGCCAATCTGTTTCTCTCTATTTTGTCCCCAATTAGATTGGGCCTTCTGTAGATGCTAAATCAATTTTTAGTTTTTTTTAGTTCAAGGTCGCCGAGTATACGAAACAACCAATATGAAACCAACCAAAGGGAAACTTCGTCCGGCTTTATTTAGACGTGCGGCGCAATTGAAACCGTTCGGTGTCGTCGCTGGCTACCAAAGTTTGCAAGTTCGACAGGGACTCCATTCAGCAGACGGACCTCAGGCCGTATCGAATAGTTAAGAAACTATTAAAGATTGACGAGCCGAGTGGATGTAGCAGTCGAAAATTTCGGTTTTGCTGGAAAGACGTCAGCGACGTGGCGGTGTCGGCAAAGCGCATCTTAGTTAGGCCTAGGTGCCTTAGCTAGGCTAGTTGGGACTGAAAGTGCAACGAATACTTGATATTAGACTCTTATTCAAAACTCGGCACGCTCGGTTTTTCTTGCAAGTGAACTTTCCTTGACATTATTCTCCTATCGTTTTGCTGGTTGGTGCCCGCAGTGCATGGTTTTCCCGCTACTGGCTGCCCATAGAGAACTTATCACTGCTCCTTGTAGGATGGGTGCTTGCAACGAACGGTATGTCATCATGCCCTAGCAATTATTTCACTTGAAAACGAACGCGATCACGGAACGACCTGCAGGCGATTATTTGCGCCTGGGACCTAGTCAAAATGACGAAATCAAAACGACGCCTGAGACCTAGTCGAAACGAAAATTGCCCGAAAACGATAGTTGAAAGTTCTCGTAATTTTACTTTCTGAAACTACTTCTCGAAACGACGCCAGACAACGTAAAAAATTTCTGTGTAGATCACGCAGAAGTTTGTACCATTCCGTCGGACGCTTCAATAATTTTGTTTTTTTGAACCGCTCTACTGGACGTATAAGCATCATACAGGGTGGTTAGAAGCATTAATTGCTTCAGTGTCGATCGGCACACGGGCGTTTGAGATAATTCAGATATTTGCGAAAAAATATCCACATAGCTTGTCTTTTTGGAACAGACTTCATAAAACAAATGTGTGCTCATTAAATTACTGTAAATGTCCGAAAGAATTTTATTCAGAACACGATTATGAGAACTCATCTAAAACGTCTGCTCTCGGTTCATACCAGACGTATCGGATTGACAAACACGGGTGCTTGAACTGTGCATTGCATTCAGCTGTAGGCGTATGTCTGCACTTGTTCATTTCTGTCTCCGTGCTATTGAGCCGAATAATACTGTTTGTGCGAAGGATTGTTCTTTGAACGCAGCAGAGGCGATAACAAGCTTCCCTTTTGTTCCAGTGTTCCGCCTGCTTTTCGAAGATGTGGAAAGAACACGGACTCTATGGTTGACACGGCCTGCCACCGTGATGGCAAGGCGCCGCCTCCGCAGAATTTACCCCGTGATGCTCGAATGGCCCAAACGACGATTTCATGGCAAGGATGCCCCTTTGTGCCGGTTTCTGTTCTTTTAAGGCGACTTTCAAAAGATCGCCTTACGGGGAGGGTACTTGTTTCTTGTAGAACAAGACGGAGGGATAACCGCAGGGGCGCATGAGTTGGGCAAGGAATGTAGAACGGCAGGATAGGTTAGGGAAAGAAAAAGAACATGTCCCGTTGCTCTCTATGGACGGCTCGACCGGCCCAGTTCCATACACTAGAACCTCCTTCTCCCACTATCTTTGTAGCCTTTGCTGCAAACAAAGCATAGAAACATGTTTGGGGAGTGCAGAACGTACGTAGCTAAAACTAGGAAGCTAGCTGGCAACTCTGGCTGACTTCCCGTACGACAAAGAGGAATAAATCTCTGCGCGAGACTAGAGAAGGGTCTAACCACACGACAAGCGGCCTTTAGGCGGTCAGCCCCTTCCGTTTATGGTAGCAGCACTGAAGGGACTACACAGACAGCTGATGTAGAGGGGGCTAGCAAAAGAGGTGAGTCTATCCGATCTAGTAGCTGCAAGATATCCTATAGAAAGTGAGGTTCCTGACGGCCCCGGGGATTTGTCCAAGGAAGAGCGCCGTTGGCAGTAGTGTCGCGACCGCTACCTCAGTTTTCTACGTGTTGGCACAAGAACGATACTGTCCCAGGGCCCCGCGAGTGTTTGACATGTTTTCATGCGTACTGACGCACGAGACGTAAACGCTCACAGCATTCTTTCCAGCAAACGTAGAACATTTCTGCTTTCTCTTGGCTTCTGACAAAAAGGTGGGAACTATACCATATTGAGCTTGCTGGTGAAATGCTGCCGCCTTTGCTGTTCCCTACAAAAGGGATATGTCCGCCAGAGGCCTATTGATGACAATAGCGGTATCAATAAAAATATTTGGCAGTTTAACATTTAACCGAATTGTTGCGCATGTTTTGTCGCCCCATGGCTGTACCCTTGTTTTCTATCGATGGTACAGGCACATCAGCATAAGTCCAGTAAGGAAACGCTTCATATTGCTAATTAGCTTTTGTTGTTACCGTTTGCGACCGGACGAGCTGAAATGTTCCGATTTAATGTAAGGAAATGGCAGGCTATACCTTAGTTAAGAAAAAATAAATCTGCTAGGACTACTCTACGAGGATGTCGTTGATGGGTGGGATTTCGTTGACGAAAATGCGTAGCTCGTCGTGAAAAGACAGCGCGAAAACAACGAATCGAAGTATCAAGTTTCAGAAAGGCACGGAGCCAGCGGGGATGGAAAAAGGGCGTCAATAGAAGAAGCGTTTCGTCAACAGAATCTACTCGCTTCGTGTTTGCCCGAAATCGTATCCATGTCATAGGAGTAGGTCCAGCGTGGGTGTACGTTCCCTGAAGCGTTCAGGCGTCAAAACCATCGCTGGACCGCAGTATGCACGTTTATATTCGGCTGTCCAGTGATGTCAGCCTTTACTGCAGTCGGGACCTGTTTGTTCGTGGTCTTCTTTTACTAAGCCACAGTATATTGGTATAGAAATATTTCTTTTCTCGTCTTTTATTTGGGGTATCTTCAATCACAAGCGGTCTTGAGGGTATTTGCCGAATCTTCGTACTCTAGACTCGGCCCGGCTTCACGGGTTTGGAATCGCATTCGTCACAACCTGGCTCTTGGCCGTAAATACTCGCAACGACAACTTTTTTCCATTCCGGCACATATACCCAGGAAGACGTCCCGCCACCGGCCGACGCCGACTTGCGCGTCGACATTGGATCTGGCCTAGCTCGTAGGTCTTTAAGCCGACTAGATGTGTTGTAACAGGATATAACGACGAGAAATGAATAGTCTGTTGTATGCTTGGCCCTGTCTAGTGATGTATGCACCGTGTTTAACTGAAAAGACGATTGTTGGGAATCGGATCGTGACAGTCAACCCGCCCGGTTGAGTTACAGTTGACTGGCTTGATGGAGGCGCGCGATTGTGGTACGATTTCAAGGCGCCGGTGGGGCGTGGCATTGCTGCGGGCAAGAGGCTTGTAAATTCGGGGCCGAATCGGTGATTTGCAGGCACCGCCGGTATTGTAGAGACTACATGATTGGTGGCTTTGTTGAGTTTGTTTTTCAGGTTCGGGATGCTTTTACGGTAATCAAATAAATTCAACAGGGCATCCTGCATGTCTTGTCTTACTTGTTGCTGCTAAATATACCTATCGACGATTTACGCCGATATGTGTATGATATATGTATTTTGTAGTTTTCATAATGTTACCACTCGTTCACGATGAACGAGTACAGTGCCGAGCTCAATACACGGCAAGTATACAGTGGCAATTTTCTTTCTATGATCGCCAACCGAAATACCTGGCTAGCTGGCAATTTTTCACTCCTGTTACGGTGACAAACACAACGACAGAACGGTTGCTTTGGATCGGATAAGGCAGACTGTAACCTTGCTAAAATTTCGCAAAGATGGCTCTCTTCTCAAGAACCCACGAAAAAAATCGGATGGGTATTTCTGCCGCTTGAGGTGATTTTCCTGCAAAGGCACCCCTGGTGGTCTATCCCGTTACCAATAGCGCCGTCCAACGCTATCCAGTAGAAGCCTAGCTGACTA
>MNPL01015115.1:0-13410 GCA_002081605.1 Tropilaelaps mercedesae | reverse complement strand
CTGCAGTTTCAATCGTTTTGTCATACCCGCCGAGCGAGATTTAAGCTAAATGTGAAATTGGCCACTTGCAAGCAAACAGCAGCGAACGAGCCTGGCTGGCATTGTGGAACAACCTGTCACTCTCATTAGTCAGCGCCGAAGGCCAGCGGCTCACACCTCAGGCTAGACTTTCAATCTTTTTCTTGACCATTGTTGCTCATTGATTGCAGCAAGGCTATGGCGGCGCCGAGGGCCTGATCGGCAACACCCGAGACTTGCCTCAACCGGAATATACGTACACCGGCCCACAGTCGGATTACAAGCGGCCAGCAGAGATTCCACAGCCACAGCCGCGACCCGCTCCTCAGGCTGAGCCGGACTACTCGCCCGAACAGCCGGTCCCGGCCGGCGTACCCACCCGAGCTCCGGCCAGGCCCATACAAAATTACAGCCCTGTCCCTGGAGCTGCGCCGGGTCCTGCACCCCGGCCGGCTCCACGTCAACCCACAGGCCCCGCTCCCATTCGGGAGCCTGCGTTTGTCTCTGGGCCCCAACCTGCTCCGACTCCCGGTCCACGCACGATGAGCTTTGCTCCTGCAGTACGTCCTGGTATTGCGCCTGCAGCACGCCCTGGTCCTGCATCTGCGGCTCCTCGCCAGCCGGCTTACACTCCGGAGCCAGGCGCTCCACGCTCGATGAGTTTTGCTCCTGCACCACGCCCTGGTATTGCGCCTGCGGCTCCCCGCCAGCCGTCCTACGTACCGGAACCGGCGCCCGGTCCTGCTCCTGCCCCTCGGCCTGCACCGGGTCCGGCATCGAGACCCGCCCCCGCACCTCGCCCCGCAGGACCTGCGCCAGCGCCTGTGCGACAGCCTTCGTACGTACCTGAGCCTGCACCTGGCCTTGCGCCTGCTCCTGCGCCTCGGCCTGGTCTTGCTCCCGCACCTCGGCCTGGTCCTGCTACCGCACCTCGGCCTGGTCCCGCTCCCGCACCTCAGTCTGGTCCCGCTCTCGGACCTCAGCCTGGTCCCGCTCCCGCACCTCAGCCTGGTCCTGGCCCCGCCCCTGCGTCTCGTCCTGGTCTTGGTCCAGTCCCTGCCCCTCGTCCTGGTCCTGGACCCGCTCCTGCGCCTCGTCCGGTTCCCGGACCCGCGTCTGCGCCCCGTCAACCCGCATACGTTCCTGAGCCTGCTTCCGGACCTGGTTTCCAGCAGACAAACGCTATAGGCCCACAAGCTAGGCCCGCTCCTGCCTCTACCCCAGGTCAGTCTGGTCGTCCGACGGCGAACATGGACTACGATAGTCAATTTGATGACGGCTCGTACAAAGGAGATGACGGCCAGGTCTGGCCCGCCATACAGGGTGAGCCCGGCAAAGACTACCCCATTTATTCGTCGGTGCCGGAGACCGGATTCTCCTGCGACCAGCAGGATTTGCCTGGATATTACGGAGATACGAACGCCATGTGCCAGGTATTCCACATCTGCCAGGTCGATGAGGAGGGCAAGAAGCGTATTGATTCGTTCCTTTGTCCCAACGGAACGGTCTTCAATCAGCGGTACTTCGTCTGCGACTGGTGGTACAACTACGACTGCTCGGAAACTGAGGGCCTGTACGGTCTGAATGCCGAGCTCTACAAGGGCCCCGAGGCCGGCCAGGAGCAGCCTCAGGCGCCCCAGCCCGGAGTAGTCCCAGGAGTGCCTCGGCAGCAGCCCGGCTACGTTCCTGAACAGCTTGCAGGTGCTGCACCCCGTCCTGGTCCGACTCCTGGATTCCGTCCCGGAGCACCTGCTCCAGGCCCCGCTCCAGCAGTACCTCGCGAGCCGGCCTACGTTCCCGAAGCTCCATCGACCGGTCCCGGCCCTGCTCCAGTCCCCAGGCCAGCACCTGCATTTGCGCCTCAACAACCTGGCTATACTCCTTCAGCGCCAGGCCCGGTTCCAGCTCCTGGTCCACGCCAACCCGCTTACACTCCAGACGTCTCAGCATCACCGCCTCTTCCACCAGCTTACGTACCTGGCGCTCCTGCACCGGCCCCAACATCGGCTCCCCGACAGCCATCGTACACCCCCTCAGCGCCAACCCCTGTGCCTCGTTTGCCTTCATATACGCCCGCTGCCCCCGGACCTGCCCCTGGCCCGGCTCCACCCGCAGGACCGGCTCCAGCCGCAGGATCAGCTCCAGCCGCAGGACCTCTTCAACAGACCTACGTTCCTGAGCAGCCCGCACCAACCCCACAAGCCGCCCCTAGGCCGGCGTCTGTACCAGCTCGTCAGCCTCAACAACCCAGTTACCAACCGGCTACTCCTGCACCGCCCCCACGAGTTTCCTTTGAACCCATCCAAGAGAAGCCAGAATACGGCCCAGGTTAGTGATCTTCAACGAAGTACCGTTCAACTGTCAAAGTCATTTACATGAACCTAGTGACATCCACATGGGCCTACTACTCGACCGACCTCGAGTTTGACCCATCCCGAGTGTTACAGGCACACAGAAAGCATGAGACAGACGACAATCGCCACACACAACTTCCGAGTGACAAGATTTTACCACCGCTAAGCTCGGTCGGTCCCGTTTGCATTACAATACAATGCATGTCTTTGTCAGTTAGTTTCTCAGATAATAACGCACCTCAATAACGCATAACCTCAATAACGCATAACCTCAATACGTGACGTTACAGCTCTCCAGCGTCCGTCGGTAGATTACAACCAGATACAGAGCCAGAATGGGTTCCGGCCTAGCCAGGGTATCCAACCGGCGCCCGCACCGCCGGGGCCAGCCACCGACGATGATGAAGAAGAGGATGGCGGCCGTTATTACGGTCGATAGGTTAGGCATTTCCTAAATTCACCCGACTCCGACACGGGAAACGCTGACACAGCCCGTCGATGACACTTCATGGCCCTAAGGGGACGCAGAAGACAGCGATTGCACCACTATTCTGTGTAGAGCGGCACCGCGTTCGTCGAAAAGCGCGCGCGTGAGCTATCGCGGCAAGAAGGCCAATTCGGACTGTCAGGCCGAGAGCGTTTCGACGAGGCCGGAAAACGGCCCATTTATTTACTTCCTCCCCTCCCCCCTCTTTTTTTCTCTCTATCCAGCATGTGCCCTCCTCCTCCTCCTCCTCCGCACACGCGGCGGACGCGGAACTCTGTCGCTGGCCTCTTGCGCAGTGACAAATCAGGACCTCGTGAGGAGTCAGGGGAGCACATCCAGAAATCGAGAAGATGCCTTCCTTTCCACCGAGGAACACAAAAAAAAAACAAACAATATCGGATGTCAGACGAACGAAAACAAACATTCGAGGGGCAACGCTTGAACTTCGTGTCGGAGGCCTGGGGCCGGCCGATGGCAGCGGACTTCGCTGCAACTTCGCCTCACTCTACCTCACTCGACGACTCACCGACATCACCAATTCACTTCGCCTACGCCGTTCTAAGTCATTGTGATATTTATGCTCATCGATTTTCTCATAACTTCATCAACTGCCCAGAGAACACTCACATTCACACATCTGCACACATGAACATACGCGCGCGCATTTCGTGCAGCTGCGTGACAGCTGCGTCATTTCAGCATTCAGTGAGTTTACGGACACGAACGAACTTGCTCATTTTTTCTCGTGTATTTCGCTCTCTTCTTCTCTCGCTCTCTGTGTGTGTGTTTCTGGCTATTCGTTTCTCTGAAGATACTTCGCTGAGTAGCGCATTCGTTTATTTATTTTTGTTAATGGTGTCAGCCATATATTGAGGCCACATGAAGCAGCCGCACCATCGATTAGGAGGTGGACATGATCGTGGCCATGCTCTCTAATTCGGTTGGACGAATATTCCACCTCAGCGTGTACAATGCAGCACTGTCAGAGATGGCAACAAACAATATTTCTCTCCCTGTAGCTCTCTATGTAGCAGCTGCCTATACAGACGCTTACACACTCTGAATGTAGGAGGAGATCGGTTGGCAGGCCGTAGACAGAGTAGAGAAGTTGACGACGGCGTCAGACTCTCCAACCGGTTGGTGTACTGTATAATACACGGTTTTTGTTTTTGCTAGAGCATCGCGAACCGACACTACGCGGACGTGGTCGCGCTACATACACCGAAACGATTACGACAAAATGAGACGAAAACTATAGAAAGTGTAATAAAGAGACGATCAATCATGACAACGGCTTATTTTACGAACGTCTGTTTTCTATTTGGTACGTTTAGCTTAACGGGACAGAAAACGAACGAGCGCGCGGTTTGGGGGCCCGTGTTTGTCATGTTCCGTCGTAATCGAATAAATCGAGGATTGCGTTGAGTGTTGTTGCTGTTCCCCGTCCTCACGCGGGTTGCAATGTGATGGATTGTTCACTAACTGATTGTCGCTTATTGACTGATCAGCTGGTTTCATATGGAATTGCTTCGGCGGGTGAATTCAAATGAGCGATCTGTATTTAGCTGATTGAAGCTGGTTCGCGGGTAACGATCATTATACGAGGATGAGGGGTAGTGATGGCCATCTGATGGTCGATTACACGATTAATGATGAATGGATAATTGATAGCGGTCAAGTGGGTACAGCACCGGTCCGAAAACATTTAGCAAATGTGAGATTCGACATTGAATGAGAAATCGCCGAAATTATCTGTCCCCGCCGAATTTAGTAGCATGCGATCAACATGTTGCCTGTACATGTGAGGGGGACATAAATATGTCTCTCGGAATACAGGTTAGGTCTTCTGGCAAAGCGCCTTAGGTCGACGTTTCTATAAGTCTGATCCGATCTCACGGAAAATTAGGCCTCCCCACAACAACAAAGCCTTTGATCTAACTTCGCTTTCGAATCGCATAGTTTCAGTTGGCCATCTGCTAGCTCTGGTAATTTCACAATCATCGGACTTTTCAACAATTTAGCCGAATGGTGAGTATTTTTGGCGTCATTCCACGTTGCAGTCTTTCCGTCATTTAGATAAACCGACGGAACGATTTGTCAGTGCGACGCCGGCCGAAGGTATGGAGCCAGTTGAATCTCCAAGTGGGCTAGAAGTGTAGCCAAACAATGTTACTTTGTGGTCTAAAACGAAATTTTAGCTCCAACGACTATTATTGACTCGCAGACGCGCCGGTCTGTGTACCGCCGACTTCAGCCAGTACCCAACTGCCCTAACGCTCCGAGGAGTAGGAATAGTGCTCCTAAGTAGGACTATCGATGGCAGTTCTGACATGGTGTGTGGAAAAAGTTTACAAACCCATTGCGCGAGGTAGTCGCCAGGACAAGTTCAATCTAACAATGTGCCACGGATTACGGACCACATGTAACGTGGCGCCGTGATGCATGCGTCTGCGAACAATTCACCGTAAAGTAATCATTGATGTAACTTCACCAAAACGCCGTTTTCGGCGTGAGGCCAATCAGCAAGTTGGAGCGCGATAGCTGACGTGCCCCTATTATTCTCAGGGACTTCTGGGACCCTCGGATAGATGTCCCGCCGCGCAGGCTGAACTTTAGAGGACTGCCCGCCCTTAGAACAGAAGCATTTTGGCATTCTTGTCGATTTCGGCAACTATTTCCTCTCGGCGGTGAAGACTTACTGTATATAAGAATAACCGCTTAGCCACTACGTCACCCAGTGTTGGACGTGGTACGATAATTGTCCACCGATACCGCGTTGCACCAGACGTCCTGCCGTTACAGCCATTCTCTATCAAGTGGCCTCTATCGAGCTGTACGTCATCGTTTCGGCCAACGCATTAGTGTGCAATCTATTTCGGGAAGAAAACGTTTAGCGATCAAGACTTGCTGTCACTCGACCGCAAATCCCTAATGACCTACTCGGTAAGATGGCTCGGTTCTGGTTGTACAATGCTAGGTGAACTGTGTGTCCTTCGGGGCATCGACCGCTGGAAGTAAACGTGCAACTCATGCTGGAGTCGGCTTTTTTGCGATGCTTCATCGGCAGGATGAGACATTTCGTAAAGTTTCGGTTACGATAGTTTCACCTAGACTGGTTGGTAGTTGAATTCTCGCCGGCGACAAAACTGTAGCACGTTTCTATTTCAAACGGGGGTGCCCAGATACTGGTCGTAGGAATACAGGCTGTAACGTTGCCCAAAGAGTAGTCTTTGCAGATGTTGCTGAGTTGATTAACTCATTTGTAGCTGAAATAATCTTACTTTCTTGCTAATATCTTGTTTGTTGTGGTTGTTGTCGTTAGCGGAGTCTAGGGCTAATATATGCATTATACAATTCATTGTTCTACTAGTTTCGAAACAGCATTAATTATGTCGTAGCTTTTTATACGTGAAACAAAAGTTGAAACGATACGTGAAAAAACGTGAAAGAAGACTAAAGAAATGATTGCTTAAGAACAGAGCCAATTTTGATGAAATATCTGATCGTTCGTCATAAAATAACGCTCTCGGTGTTGACGATGGTTCTAGAAAATGACCTCGGAGCGGCCGTTTCTTTACAGAAAATGGATTTTAAAGGCTAACATATTTATTGAATATTTAAATAATAATAAAGACAAGCGTTTTTGACGTATTTCAAATTATTTTGCCGACATTGAATCGACTCGACATGAACAACGTCTGCTTCAAGCAGAATGTTGAAATCCTGCGTTCGTTCTAGTGAAATGTTTCCGTGTACTAGCATGGATTGTATTTTAATAAACTGCCTCGACAATTAGCGCAGTGCGAACTAATTCTAGCAGAGGCGAATTTTAGTCTGAAGAAAGCTCGCTGTGCTACCTACTAAGTTTCGCTGTGTAATAGCAAAGAGGATGAAACACTCTTCACCACAACTGTTCCTGTATCTAGATGTGAAAGGTGCTAACGGTCACAGAGAGATACGCTCACATTCGACTGCACCCCACCACCTCGTGCATAGGAGGTGCTCAAAGCTGACGCCGGATTCATTCACAAAATCACGCGTGGTTGGACTTTCTTCACTGTAATTGTTTCATCGGAAAGAACTGACATTTTACAACCTTACTTTTCATTCAAGTCCTGCCAGTTATTGAGTATTCCCGGAACGGGTAGATTTTGTAGATAATATGAAAGTAACTTCATATGCGATATTTCATGCCGGTTGGTTTTAAAATGATATTACGAGTGCATAGTACGTCACGTGTGTGGCAAGTTTTAAAAATCATGTACCCATCATGGACCTTAACCTTTTATGTTTCTGTTCTTCTGTGGTTTTTGACGTCAGTGACGACTGTAATGAATTTTTCTTTCTCATGGACCGGCCCGACTTCAGTCGAATGGCTGCAACCATCTTCCGTCAATAGCAAGCTTCATTATAGACCAACAGATGCATGAGTTCAACAGAAGTTATTTAATGGATAAACTTAATGGATTCTCGCTTGTGTTACCTTAAGAACAAACCCGAGCGGAAAATCTAATACTCATTCGTTTTTGTGCTGTTTCGAGGATTCCCTTAAGGAAACTATAAATACAAGAAACAATTGCAATCGACAGTAACTCGCTGCGTGACAGGCGACCACTACTTAACTCCCCCAAGCAACTAAAAACGATTGACAAAGAAACCGCAAGCGATTCGATTAACGTTCTAGAAATTCCACAGCGTCCACCGGATCATTCCGCATATTCTAGCATGTATGATCTTCTTGACGTTGCAAGCGGTGGTCGCACAAGTTCGAAATCCTACCCTCTTTGCCCTGCCGTTATCTTCCAGCGGTCGGTAAACACGGTCGACTCCTCTGCTAGGCTTCAGCATTGCATCGTCTTTCACGCTAACGCCCACATCTCCGTCTATTCCTATCGGACTTCCAGAGCCCGGCCGAGTCTGGCCGCTCAACCATAATCTCCCCATGGCTGCTGATTGGGCCCCCGCTGGCCGCCTTCATGAACATCCTCGCCGACCGCCTCACGTTTAGCCTTTCGGCAACGTCCCTTCGCGCCGTCGTTGCGGCGGACTCGCTCATCCACGCCGTCACCGGAGTTGTTCTCGTATTCGCGATCTTCGCCCACCGCCGGCCTACCCGGCTGCTTCTCTTCACTGCTTGCCTGACCTCGGTGCTCGTCGACCTCGACCACTTCGTCGAAGCCAAGTCTCTGAACCTTGAGGACGCACTCAGTCTGACGTGGCGGCCGTTTCTCCACGACACCTTCACGGTCGGAGTGGTCTGTACATTGTCGGCTGCCCTCTGCGCGTTCTTCCACTTCTGCGACTGCCACACCAGACGGCTCCAGGGGCGGCGGGAAGCACCAGTCGCCGACGGCCGGGCTGACAGTGCGCGTCGGGGGCGTGTATATATGGCGCTCTTAGTTACGATTTTGGTGTCGGTGCTGGCCCACCATGCGAGAGACGCCCTACGGAGGGGGTTCTGGCTGAAGTTTACCAGCACGAGGCCAATCTCCTATTCGGAGATGATGGTGATTTTCTACGGTCTAGTCGTTCTCGGTAAATTGGCCACGGATTTGGGCAGTGGCTCACCGCGACACAGCGTGCTCATGGTGTGAGCGCCGGAGCTGGATGGCATACAGGGGGATGTTCAATATGTGCATATATTTATCGGTTTGTTAATCTCATCAGTTCTTTAGGCAGATCAGGTGGCCTCGTGCTCGCACTGAGGTGGGATTGAGGAGCTCGATGATGTTATTATGTACCTGTTGTTAACCTGGTTCATGGAATAAATGCACGTTAAGTTACATAGGCGTGTCCTTACAGGCTGTTGTTGTAGCAAACGTTCTATTGCTAGTTAACGTAGAAATGTCTAGATAGATCGTATTTGATTTACCTAAATCAAACAAGTGACCCCTTAAATTGCTAGCGTGAGGGGGTGTTAAAACGCTGCTTGGCTTTTATCGCAACGTACGAGTCCTCACATTAGGTTTTGTCTTCGAATATATATATTCATCCTCTTATAATCCATTGTCGCGTTCATACTCGACAAACTCACTTAAGACTAGCAAATATTGGCACGTGAATATATTGGTAGATCCTAATAAATACATATGCGCAGAAGTGAAACAAATTGGTTGGGGATATTTTTCATTATTGCTCAAGTACCACTCGTGGGAACGGTCATCAGAGCACTGACCCATCGCGATATAAAACCGTTTCACTTCACTGCGTTTCCCTTCACTGAGCGATGATCGGATGACTTCTACGGAATAGGCCTCAGAGAGAATTAGAGAAACACGATTTTCAAAATTTTCCCTGTCGTCTCTGCTGTGTCGCGGAAGATGGATCAACCTCTTTGCTCATGCAGATCGAAATAAAATTTTGTCGAATAGCGCATGCCAAGTGTTTTTCATTTTTCGTAGAACATTCATCTAAGTGATGACAGCCTCCGCCTGAAAAGAACACACGCCATCGAAGCCTTCAACGGCCGTACGCAAACCCCTACGAACATGCTAACCTCATGAAGACATTTACATGACCTAGCATCTTCCACCCGACGGGAACGAGAGCTTCACATGTCCTGTGCGACCTGGCCGCGAGGGGCGTTCCCCAGGGATCTGCTGATTGCCGCAAGTACACGAACAAATAGGGACGTCGACCAAGCTCCGGCCCTTAACGCTCCGGAGTTTCCTTGCCGCCATGACGCGGTCTCCCACAGATTTGCCTCTACCGCGCGCAGCGATGCAAGCAACAGTAAACACAGCAGAGCCGCTTTTATGTATACACTTTGTTTATTGAGTCAATTAAATTTGATTAACACTTGAGCAAGGTAGTGATTACGGAGCTACATCAATCAATCAATTCATAGAGATATCGTGTTTTCGTTCGCTTCAACAGTACACATCGTCAGGATACAGTGAAGCGCGAATATCCGTCCCGCGATTCGGCTCGACATCGTCGACTCGTCAGCGAATGGTGGCCGACGCCTCCGTTGGTTGGGTCTGTGTTACTGTCCGTGTCCCATCTCGACGCGTGTTTTGCTTGCCGTTGTTCTGCAGGCGGTAAACGGTTGATGTTGGCCCTACAATGTCATGTGCTGCTCATGCGTACTCGCCCTTTACGTTCGTCTTCGACCTAGTCTATGGTGGGGGGCGTCGTGGTGGTTCGTGGTGGGGGCTGCGTTTCCCCCCCGGGGTGTTTTCCTCTCGTTTGATCTTTGTTTGCGTGTAAGGCTCCCGTGATCAGCGTACTGAGTAACCCTGCGTCTCCTTTTCTTCAGAGCGCTAATGCTTTACGCGGATTTTTCCCCTCACCCCTATGATTACTTAACCTACGTAATTCAAGCGCTCTCATCACTGTGCTAAAGCGCGTTAATGCGGCCAGACAATGAGTCGGAAATGGGCCGCCACCTGTTCGGGTAGGTTAGGTGCGAGGAAGGACAGGCCTGGAATGTCAACTCTAGGACCAACTACGATGAAAAGCCCCTTCACAGAGAAAGATTTTTGCCGTCGTTCAAACCCCAGTCAGTCGTCTGTCTGCCCGATGACGCAACGAGCGGATGCCCTATTTGGTTGACCCATTACCTGCCATCTGTGGCATTGCCGACAGCGTCTATTAAGCAAATACTCGGCAATACTCTGCCATGAAAGTAAGTTCAATCTTGACGGCTGTAGTAGTGGGCTAAATTCTGCACTGAGATGAAAACTGACAGGAAGTCGGGATCGCCTGTGCAAGAGTCTACTTAATATGTCTACATCATCCGGGGTGCGTGATTTCTCTCTCGTGAGAGAGAGTCATGGTACCAGGTCTGGAGAGGTTAGTTTTCCTATGGGAATATTCACATTGACTAGTATTTCCGCTCCAGCTTCCGGGAACAGGAAAGAGAGAGAGACCCTGTGACTTCACCGCCCAAACTGTACGGGGGTCGCTGCCGGGCGGCACGCCGAAGGGGTTCTCTTCGCAGCGCGTGGCACAGCCGTTTCGCTGAGTCCTGGAGCGGAGGTAATCAGTGCTCGCTCGTCAGCTTGTCACGTAACTACAGTAGAAAACGGGCATACGTCTTGTCGCGTATTTCGACTCGCCAGGTGACGGCTCATACACACACACGCCCACACATACACACACGCACGCACACGCACATACAGATGCAACCAAAGCGTCGTACGGAATCTTACCTATACAAAATATCTTCCGGCGCCGGCCAGTCAAGTAGGATACCCGCTGATGGGATAACGCACTCCACCAGTGGCCCTATCCAATGTGTTCGCCACATCAACGGACAGTTTAACCGCTGCAGCCAAATAAAGTTACGCGATCTCCTCCGTCTACACACACGCACACACCAAATCTTAAGCCCGAGTCTATCGTCTTGAGACGGCCCACGAGCTGCCCCCTCTAGGGGTGAAATTTGTTTGTGAATTTTCGTGGGTCCCCAGTCACTCATCATCATCGGCTGTAAATGTCGATGAAGCCGTTTTTACGGCCATGACATGCGCACACCGCCGCAGTCTCTGCAAAACCTACGGCCATCTTTTGTGTGGTACTGCTCGTTAAAGCTTCTCCCGTGCACGGAGGGCTTCTCTTCTTGTCGGAATGCTCGCGGCACTTCCGCACTTTTGGTGAAGTCGAGCGCCGACTCTGTGCCGACTCCGTGGCTTTTTGCGCAGTTTTATGTGTGTTTATGTACTCTAGACGATCGCTTAAGCACCTGGTCAGCTCACACGTACGTGTGTGAAGTTCACTTCGAGCCACGATCTGCTCACCGCACATGTACGGCGAATGTATATCGCTACAATGGTTAAGAGTATGTACAACGTATGAAGACCTCCTCCTATTGAAGCCCGCATCGTCTCGCCACCGAACCGTTCTTCATCGGCCGAAACGTTCAAGACTGGCCAGACCGTTCGAATTCTGGTTCCCCCAGCCTAGTCGCCATGTGGTGTCGCCTTCATGACGGAGCTCGCCCTTCGTTGCCGTCAGCACCTTGCCGTGCACCCCCACTCCGCCGTAACGTCTCGGCGTCATGTTTGGCACTCGGAATGACCTCCAAAGTTGGTGAAAATCCGGGGGAGCACTCATCTATTTCTCATTTACGCCCGTCAACCCACCACCATTCGGCCATGTTGTCCTCTGCTAGTAGCGACGCCTGTTTACTCGATTATTGATGATTCATCTGAACACAAGCGCGCCATGTTGCTGTGGCTCCGCTGGTCGACTGCGAGATGGGACAGGATTTCTGCACCAACCCGATGGGTCGGCGGATGGATGTCCGTTTTTTGGCTGTGCGTGTATTTCTTGAACTGGAGTGTCAAAGATTCGTCTGTCGAGTCCCCCGCCTTGCGTCTCCTGACGCTTTGCCGACAGGCGTTGGGTGTATCAGTGTGTCAAAGGCTGTATCTATGGCTGTCAGAGGGTTCAGTCATGTGTGTAATTATGTGCTGGCCACCCTCCAGAGTCACCGGTGTTCGAACCTAGCCGGATCGATTATATATATATATATATATCCCATTGTTTTTCGTTGAGCCGATTTAGCCATGACGCGACAATCCATTGTTTTTTACTATTGTTTGTGTGATGTGAGCGTGTGTGTGTGTGTGTGTGTCTTCACAAATGCTGTCGACAGGAGGTTTTGTCGAAACATTTTACATCGACAGACTCATTTGTGTTCACATATAATCGGAGTCGCTGCGAGGATTTCTTCAATACGGGGTAACTTCCCTAGGTCGGCTGGAACCTCGCTTTTTCGTTTTTCTTTCTTGCTTCCTTCGATCTTTGTGGCAGATCTCGTTCGCCTTTGATGGTCACTCTCTGTATAGATATTGGTCACTACCTTGTTGATGTTCGTCTAGTTACTGATGTCGCTGTTCGTTTTCACAAATCTCCCATCTTGCTCATTTAATCGTATCATTTCGAACACCCACTGGCTTGACCCCACACACGGTCACTCCCCTCATCCTTACGTTTCTATTCCACCTCGAAATCTGACTCCAGTTGATACTCATTCACACGCGATTTGCACCCACGCGCCACACACTCTGCATCGCCATGCACGCACACATACACGCATACTCTTTCTCGCGCGCGCGCACACACTCACACACGAACGCACGCAAACGTCTCATCCCATGTCACTCTGTTTTTCGGTAGAACTTGAATCATCTGTTTCTACGACGACGAGCACAGTTGGGTCTGTTGACGTGTTTGCGCTGAACGTAGAATCTCCGTATGCGTGTGGCTAGACCGTATCCCCATCGCTCATATGTTATCTGTGTGTCCTCCACTGCTGTCTCGACACTCGTTTGTATACTAATATCATATCAGCTTTGTTTCCTTACCGGTCATTTATTATCATTACAGTGATCGTAATTAGTTATCGTCGTATCTTTTTTTATTAATCATCGATCTCCGTCATCTTTCATGTACGCGTTCCGAGGGTCATACATACTACATGATCAGCATTGTATCGGCATCGATCTCGTATATTTGCACCTACATGTCATCGTACCATATATGTTATTACAATTATATCCCTTCCATATATATATATATATATATATATGTATATATATATAT
>MNPL01015114.1:0-14096 GCA_002081605.1 Tropilaelaps mercedesae | reverse complement strand
TTTTTTTTTTTTTTTCTTTTGTATATATATATTTTCTCGGGCTATGATTCGTAAACTCTCTATAACTTATAGACACGATGGACGTCAAAGTCACGCTATAGCGCTAATTGGTGTTGCCCTAGGGATGTCTGTTCGGTCTATTTATAGTCAACAGGTACCCTCCTTTCAGGGCCTGACCGCTTCGACGGCGCCTAATCACGCCTAATTGATAACGTGTTTGTTCTTCTCTGTGTTGTTCTCCGTTTCATGGTACTCCTACCCCGTTTTGTGGACTTGTGCGTCGACATATCGCCAGAATGGTGTATCTGTCCGGTAACGCGGCGTTAGGCGAAGGTGGCAAGGTGGTGTCACTGGTCGGAGGCCAGATTCAGCAGGTAGGCGCGCTTGGATCTGGCGGTCAGGTGGTAATTCGACAAGGCGTCCCCCCTCGGCCACCTCAAACCTCGCCTGTCAACGATCCGCTATACGAGCGGCTCAAGACACAGCTCGCCGGCCTGAGCGCCCTGGAGAACCCCACCGCCCAGCAGAGGCTCCTGCTCCAGCAGATGGTTGCGTTACAGGAGAAGATGAAGCAGCAGGTGCAACAGCAGCAACAGCAGCAAGCGCAGCTACAACAGCAGATGGTCACCCAGCAGCATCCTCAGCAGGTGTTGGTAACGACGCCAGGAGGGGGCCAGGTAGTTCTTGGGGGGGGCCCTGTTGGGACGGTTGGTCAGCCGCAGATCATCACGATTCAACCCCAGCATCTCCAGCAACTGCAGAATGCCGCCGCAGCGAATAACCAGCAACATCAACGACCTCAACAACACGTGAGTCTTTCAACTTGGTATATATGTACGCAATGTATAAGTCAACAACGTCGGTGAAAGGTCACCGCGTCGGTACGTTCCTACGAGTGCTACATAGTGTGTGGTGAATCGCGGCAAATACAGATCCTATTCGCTTCGTAGCAGCGTTTCGTGGCGCAAATTCGTTGGCGGAAGCCGTGTGTTGCAAATGTAGGGAGTCATGGAAGATTGTAATGGGATGCAGGGAGACAACAGGGATGAAGTGGCGAAGCAAAATAAACAGGCAACACAAACCAGTACGCTACCGTTGAGTGTGATAGGGAGAAATCGTTGAGTGCGGCGCGTATGTGTGTATGTGCGTGATTATTATCGTACACCTCAAACTACGTCGAACTCCGATACAGATCGAGACGGTGTCTAACTGCACTATCTGTGAGAGACACGAACGAATTGGTGGTGTCCTTCTTCCTGTCTCCGTTCTACGAAGGCGTCTCGAAGTGCAGTAAAAATATTCGAGCAGTTCTAACAGCACTTGTGGTCAGGTTATGGCGCACTTTTTCTTCATGTTGGTAGAAATGACAAAACGTTTTTTTTTTTTTATCGATCTAAGGATAACGGCTGTCAGTTGAAAGAGTTTGATGTTCATTGTCTTTTTGCTAAAGCTTGTGCCTAGTATTGTACTATAAACCACGGCGGTGGAGAAATGGAGCCGACCAATGGATAATTTCTGTCTCGAAATATAACGATAAAGGTCTCATTTTGTTTCAACAGGGCATCGTTCCCATCGAATATCGTCCACTTTTGGGCGAAGAGAAGTACCGCCAAAAGCGTTTATTATTATACAAGCGTTATTTTCAGTTTATTGCGCAAAGACCGAACGAGCTGTTTAGTTTGCTTGATAGTTACGCAGTGTCTATCTAAATACTGTCATTCACGTGAGTGTCATGAAAAAACAAAAGGATGAATCAAATCATACACCCTTAACTTTCATTTCGGTAGTGTACGAAACTGATTTGAGAGCGTAAAAACTTTGCAAAACACTATTCGCCTTCCATGTATTTACTACGAAACGAACGTGAATTCCGATCCGGTTCGTATGACGTATAAGATGTTATTTCCTATTTGCGATATTGAGATGATTGTAGGGGGAGTGACGTGTCTCGCCGTTATGTGTGCTGCGTTTCCCATCCTCACCGTTTGCTTGGACTGCTTCGGCGCTTGTGAAAATATACCATTAGCAATAAACTCTAATAAATGCAGAAATCCATGTATTACGACCGGTATCAGCACCGATGGAATCGCCCGCGCGGGAGCGCAGGCGTTCCACGAATTCGTCCATTCGCGCAATGAACGAATCAGTCAGTTTCTGCCATGGCGCTTCATTGTTGTTTCGTTTATCGTTTCATGGAATTTTTGTTGTTGTTGTTGTTGTTGTTGTTGTTACTGTTGTTGTTGTTACTGTTGTTATTGTTAACGTAGTGGCGCGCAAACCGCTTCAAATCGACGCCTAACACCACAGAACTAAGCGCAAACTCACATCCATTTCTTGCCTCCTACTAACCCGACGGCTCTTTGCTAACTGGTGGTTTGATTTCCTCACTAACAACAGCTGCGAACCATCGCCCCTGCGCCAAGCGGCGTGCAGGTGGCGGGCGTGGCAGGTGGTTCGAAGGCGCAGGTGACGATGACTGCAGCGAAAGGGGCCGCCACGCCGGGGGCTATTGAGGGTGGCCAGATTCTCCGTCTGGCTAACGGTCAGACCGCGCTGCTCAATGGCGCCCACGCCCTATCGGGCGTCGGGGCTATGCCCCCGGGGGTTGTGGTCGTCCAGACGCCGGCCTCGCACCAGATGGCCCCGCAAGTGGCGGCAGGTCAGCCGAGCAGCGTGCAGGTGACCACCGTTTCAGTGGCCCCCCAGACGTCCACATCGAACCCGTCCACGTTCGTCAACGCTCTCAACAACAACAACAACACCGTGCAGGTGGTCGGCGCCGATAGCGGGCCGAAGCTGCAGCAGCACCAACAGAGTTTGCTCCTCGGCAGTCTTGGCGGCGTAGGTGGGCTCGCCGGATTGCAGGCCAACCCGCAGCTCTTCAAGAAGCTCGTCTTGGGCAACGTCAACGGCATACCAACCGTCGTACAGCTGAACGCTAGTCAGCTGAGTCAGCTAGGCCAGTTCGGCCAGTTGACCTCGAGTCCCGGCGGGGTCATCCAGTTGCTACAGCAACAGCATCAACAGCAGCAAAATCAGCCCAATCCGCAACAGCCGTCGACTCAGATGGCGGTAGTACAGAGTCCCGCCAGCGGCCCGCAGCTGGTGATGAGTTCGGCGCCGGGCCAGCAGCAACAGCCTCAGGCGCCAACAGCGTCGGCCCCATCTTCTTCGCTGCTGTCTTCTGCTCCGCATCTGCAGCAGCAGCAGCAGCAGCCGCCGCCGACGTCAGTGACGCCTGTAATCAAATCGGTTAGTTCCCTTCTGAGCAAGATGGCCTCGGTGGGCCAGTCGAAGTCGGCCTCCGCAGCGGTAGCAAACAACAGCGGGGTCGTCCCTACGACGAGCATATCTGCCGCGATGGGGAGCAGCAGCAGCTCAGGCCAAATCCACGTGTCAGGGAGCTCCGCGTCGACGACCCCGTTCGGGGGCCTGGGCGCAACCGGTAGCGGATCAGGGGCGCACATCCAGGTGAAGCTGCAGCCGCCCGGGGTCCAGGCGGTCGTCAAGACAGAAGCGTGCGACTCCACCGTAGTCACGCCGCCCTCGGCTTCGCCTCTGCCACCTGCCCCGTCCCATCTGCAGGGGACGGCCGCCGGGCAGATGCAGGGCGGCGCAGGTGGCGCAAGCGGCGTGGTCGGGAGTACGGGTCAGACATTGGTCAGCTCGGCCTCGGCGCCCGCCTGTCCCCCAGCACCCTCCCCGTTGCCGAACGGGCCGCCCCTCGCGGCGGAAGCGCCGAACACCTCGTCGCCCCCTCATCAACCCCCGCACCATGGGAAGATGGCCATCACATCGACCAACCACTACGGCCAGCAAACCAGCGCGGTCAGCAATAGCAGTATAGTAACGACGACTACCAGCCTACCGCAGATGACACAGACTACTCTGCCGACGTCCTTGTCCACGACGCCATCTTCTGCCGCCTCTGTGGTGGCGATGTCGCAGGCCGCCGCGACGACTGTAAGCAAAATAAAGAGACAACAGACCGAAATAGAGCAGAAGAGCAGCGCACGGTGTTTGTTTCCTCAATTGCCCCCCGCCATACCTTTTCTGCCCCTTTCCCGCCCCAGCGGCCTTCCTTGTTTCCTGCATCTCCGCGACCTTTCGCCGGATTGGGGGTGAGCCGCTGATGAGCCCCTTTGCTCGCGGCCTGGGGAGCGCCGTTTGGCGCGTTTTTCGCCTTTAGACCACTTTTGCCAGTTCGTCGTCCTTTAATGGGATCTGCTGGTCAGGTCGCGAGGATGCTCAACTGTGCACGACTCAAGCTGTGCGTGTTTTTATTTGTTTTTTGAGTGTTTTTTTTGGTTTTTCAGCATTTTTACTTTACCTTCGTTTCGGTTCCTGCTGGTGGCCGTAATTTCCCTCTACTCCCGGTGTGCATGGTCTGCATGACGACGAACATTATAGAAGTAGCGCTGCCACGCCGAAAATGCCCGAAGCACGCCGTGCTCGTCAATTTCTAGCCTACTTTTTCACCCTGCTCACGTCCTCCTCTGCTAGCGTGTCGCCCGCCTGCATGTCCCACAGCGTGGCGAGGTGATGTATGAGTTGTGTGACAGTACTGTTTTGGCTGATCATCTTCACGTGCGTTCATCGGCGTCTAAGCCCCTATATATATATATATATTTATATATATATATATATATATATATAGAGAGAGAGAGAGAGAGAATCTTTCTAATTTTGTACTTCTGCTACTACTTCTTTTACCGGCGTCCCCGATGGGTTGTGGTGTACACGTACGCTTTATGGGCGTGTCGTGTGACCCATGAATGGTACGTTCTGTTTTTTTCCTTTCCTCGAAGCGTTACTATGGTATCAGACCACCCAACGTCGGCTTATGTCCGTACATTTCGAGGTTGCCTGTGAGTTCTTCCTGTTTGTTACAAACCTTCTCGAAGGCAGTGTTTTTACGCACAGTCGTTCGTGCCGAAGCCCTAACAGAATTTTTTCATGTTTCTCTGACGCTTTGTTCTCTAGCCCTTGATCTCAAGCCCCTCGACCGCGGGCATGGGGGGTGCGTTGCCAGCTACGGTGAGTGCCACCGCCCAAGCACCCCCCGGAGCACCAGGCGGAGCGGCTCCTGGCGGTATGACGGAGTTCCCCCGAGCCGTGATGGCCTCCCGGCACACGCTGAAGGTGCAGGTGCCTATTAGCGTCTCCGTGCCCCACATCATCACCAACAGCAGCAGCAACAACAATAACAACAACAACAACAGCGTCTTTACCAACGTGGCGGTTAGTCCTGTCTTGGCAGGCCCTACCGTTAAGGTATGTTCGTGTGGCTAGATCCTACAAGACAGATCTCAATATGGAGGAAATACATTTCAAATGGCGATTTTTGTGGAATTACTGACACGCTAGAAAACAACCAGAACCCAAACATTTAAACGTAGTGCAATGTGAGTTTTTAAAAAAATATTTTTCCTTCTCGCAGGAAGAAACACCCCGGTTAAACTATCCCAAACAAAGATAATCGATTAAAAAAATGTCTGCTCCACTCTGAAAATAAACGTTCCAATGGTTCGATATGTTTATAGACTACTCCGCCCAAGAAGAAAAAGAAGAAGAAGACGAAAAAGGAGAGAGAAATGGAGCAGGCCGAGCGGGACAGGGTTGCAAAGGAGAAGATGGCCCTGACGGCGGTAAAGACCGAGACGGGTTCGCCGCCGCCGCCCACGCCGGTGGCGGCTATATCCGCCCTGACCACGACTCCCGTGATCCCCACGGTAGCGAAAGTGTTAATCAAGCAGGACGTTTCCGTCAGTCCGCAGGCGAACGGGGGCTTCGAGCTGATACCGTCAGTGGCTCCGGTCGTTTTGCCCACCCCGACAACGCCCCCAGTTCAGAGGCCCCCCGCACCAGTGGCGCCGACTACGGCGCCTACCACCGCACTTCCCGCGGGCAAGACCAAGGACGTTAGGGACAGCAAGGACAAGGAGGCCAGGGCCGATGGGAAGGAGGTCAAGGAGTCGGCCAAGGATGCCGGCAAGGAGTCGAAAGACACAAAGGATGGAACGAAGGCCAGCGCCAAGGTGATGACGCCGGCGATGACCAAGGCGGCCAAGAAACGCCAGGCGGCTAAGGAACGGGAGAGGCTAGCCCAGGAGAAGTTCAAACGGCAGCGCTTCGAGCAACGCGTCGCCAACGACCAAAAAGAGGTGCTGACGCCGCGACTCGAACCGTTCAAGGAGCGGCAGGAGGCTATCAAGCGCCTGCTGTCCTATCACGTGGCAGACGTGGCCGAGCCATCGGTGCTCGCGCTGCAGGAGTGCGATGCCGCCTTCGAGCGCCTCTCCGCGCGGATGCTCCAGGCCAAGGAGCATCTAATCTCGCGCTTCCAACTTGCGTCACTCAAGGCCGGCATGGTAAGCGACGCTGATGATTTATGTTGGCGAAGAAATTGTGAAGAACTATATATATATAGAGGCTCACTCATGAAATATAGGACATACGAAACTCGTGACTACCAAACAATATTGATCTCAGTAGTAGGCAGATAGGTGACGGAGAGTGAATGGATGTACCCTGCCCGGGTCAAGCTGTCGACGTCTGCGACGTTAAAAGCGCTACACGGCTGTGCGCTTTCCTGTATATACTAAAAAAAAAAATACTAATGCACTATTTAAGCTAAACCTGCATGCCTCGATTGTCTCATCTCAATGCGATAACATATTCGGTAACCTGCTCTATGCTTTATTTATTTTCCGTCCTTCGTCCATCGCCTCCCACCGACAACTTTCTAGAGCGAAACGCCAATGAACGAGCGTCTACTGGTGTCCCAGCTACTACTCGACGACGAGAAGCAGTTACAGTCGGAGCGGGTCGAGGAAACCCTCAGCCTGATGGAGGGACCCGATCCGACCGAGTTCTTCCCTATGCCATCGTCACATCACAATCAGCCAACTGCCATGGAAACAGGATCCGACCGGGGCGGCTCAGCCGCGATGGACCCGCCGTCGGGAGGCGCCGGCTGCGACGAACCGCGACCCGAAATGCTCCTTCCGGACGATCTCGATGAGGCGGAAGACCACGAGGTCGATGAGCAGGCCGAACGCGAAGACGACGCCCTACTCGACCAGCGGGGCCGGGCCGACGCCGACGCCGACGTCGACGACGGCATCGACCAGGCGTCCGGCCTCATGCGGATGGACGAGGTCCACGGGCCTGATAGCCTGGACATGGACGAGGGCGCGTCCTGCCACTCGGTCGGCGGGACGCTGGGCGACGGAGATGGCGGCTATCCAAGACTCGCCTCTCTCGGCGTGCCCAGCGTGCCGAGCGTCCACAGCAGCCACAGCCAGCCCCCACTCGGTGAAGATTCCCTATCGGAGCTCGTCACCGACGGGCAGCTGCTGTCCAACCAGCTGCTGGCGCAGAGCGACGACCCCGATCTCGACAACGCGGTGAACTCGATCCTGTTCGCGTAGTAGAACGTTTGGAACCAGTGGACAAACCCCCATACCCTCCCCCACACGCGTTGTTGTGGATAGTAAAGCATTGAGATCCATAGACAGTGACGCGAGAGAAATGGCAAAGATTACGTATGCGTGTAACCGTAACGAAGCCCGAAGTCGAAAGGACGTCAACGTAATGAAGCAGGATCAAGTGCAAATAACGGCGGACCAGCGTGTGCCTGCGTGGGTATCTCCGATGAGGAAAAATCGAAGGGAAAGGGGGAACCACTCACACAGACACGAAGCTCCAAACCCCCTCCAGGCGCCTCCTTGATCATAAACGGCAGCGGACAGAAGGACAGCGTCTTGTGTTCGTGATCCCTTATCGAAACGAATCAACCCGTGTTGTTGACATGTACAAAAGCGAAAATTGCAAAGTCGATAGGAAGACAGACAGAAAGCGAGAGAGAGAGAGAGAAGAGAGATTAATTTCTGTATCTTGTAATACGCATTATATAAGTGCATTAAATAAGAAAGACAGGTGAGTGTCCTTCCGAAAGCTCGTCGAGAAAACAGGTGGCGCCTTTGCCAGACATACGGACGTAACGGGTGGCGCGCTCATGAACGGAAATTAAACATGGCCTCAGACCGTCGATCCCTGGTGAGTCCGCCAGATCAGCGGCGACCCTGGCTGATCCGACGGAAAACGAAATGGTCTCAGTTCAAGGACTGAAAACTCCAAGAACGGAAGGCAAATATAGAAAGAGAGAACAATGAGTGACGCTGATAGGCGCGAAGGTACCGCAACGACTCCTGGGAAGAGTAAAAAAGTTGAAAAACGATTTAATAACAACAGTAATTGAAACAACAAACGTAAACGGAAAAACAACATCGTCCGTCGAGTAACAACGCGAACTAGCAACCCTGTCGACTGACGACGACTACGACACGAATCGCCATTCACGTCGACGTTGGGTTGAGATGAATGGCGAGCCGGACATGTGCCGGAAAAGACATGGAATTTGCCGCTTAGGAATACGAAATTCCTCTACCCGATACTCAGCCGTCCTGGACACATCCTCTAGAGAGATCTTCGGCGGCAGGGAAGCCGTTGCCGTCGAATGGGACGAAACAACGGCGCTGGTGTTATTGTTGACTGACAAAGTGGCTGTTTACATATAGAGTACTGCATTGGCTGTGAGCGTCGTAACGTGTATTCGTCCGTGGCAGACGTAATTCACTACGAAACGGTGACGCAAACATGTAAGAAATGATACACATATTTTTTTCGCCTGGAGAGCAGAATTGCAAAGCAGAATGTGCTTTGTGGCGCCAACAAGATGGCGGTTCTCGGGAACATTTTAGAGCCCTAACAGACCCACGAAGTCGACATCCAGTACGTGCGTATGAGTGCGTGTGTGTGCGTGTGTGCGCGCGCGCGCGCGTTCGTGTGTTCGCGCGCGCGTGTGCGTGTGTGTATGTATGTATTTAGGCGTGCCGGAGTAGAAACGCTTAACTGATTCGAACCCTCATCGAGTGTATGGAGGGACGACCATGCACTGCGCCGGCTGATTCTCTTCGTTCGTTTCCAATGTCCCATTGCTCATCCATATCAGATCGTAGCCGGACGTTTTCGGCTTTGTTGTTGATGCTGTTGTGCTTGTCGGGTGTTTTGTGCTGATGGACGAATGCGAACCGTATAGCGGACGCGTATAGCGGAAGGCAATGAGCAGCTCTACTTAGGCATGAAGGGAAGTCACAGTGGGTGGGATTATACATGGACGTGTGAGAGAGAGAGAGAGACAGACCGCAAGCGAGAGAGAGAGAGAGGCAGACCGAGACTTTGAAGGGTGAATATTCGTCTGTGCATCTAAGTACCTCCGTACTCTATGAACCTCCCTGTGCGAGCGGGGACTCCGAAAAAACGTCTAATTAAAGCTACCTTAGTTTTGACGGTCGTCAGCGATGTTTCGCTGCTGTCTGATGAGTACTCCAGTGGGCGAAACACACGACCCAATTCTGTGGGACATTTTTGCTGAGTGACGCCTTGCATTTGTCACCACTCGCGCGTACTCGTCGTTTGACAGCGCACGCGAATTTTCGTTACCGCACTCCGAGGGAAATAATCGGCTAAGCGGTGTTGCGCTTTGAAATATTTTTCAGTTTCATCTTTTGAACGATTTCACATGTCGGAATGACTTGTGGAGTTGGGGCATGATATGGAAATACAGGGATGTTTCTTAGGGCATGCATATATATATATATATAGGGTTCACCATCGAAATGGGGAGGTCTGGTGGACCATTGGCGCGATTCATTCCGTCGGCAGTCTATCACAGGGAGACAACCGCGCCGCAAAGTGACACTGACGATAACCACAGGGATATTACAGCGACAATATTAATTACTAATTACTGTGACGGGACAATCCGGACGACTGGTTTGGCTATGGCGAGCTCAGGCGCCAATGCGACATGATAAATGGTAACAGGCAAGAAGAACATTGAATGAGCTACCTAACTGTTTCTGGCTTGATGATGATTATTATTATTATTACAAAGAATCTACTTGAAGAGACTAATAATTACTAAACAAACGTGGTTACAAGCTCGTGATAGGCAGGGACTAGCGGGGTAGATGTGAGCGTTTGTGTCTATACGATGTTAACAGCCGCCCTAGCCTCTAACAGTAATTACACCAACCGAAGTCCTCAATCTCCCGTGGAAGTGACGAATGCGTGAAACGAGTGACTGCCGTGGGTGACAGGGACGAAAAATGATTTCGCGGAGCTAACGATATGACGGCGCCGAGCACATGGGCAGGTAAATGGACGGGCAGGCAGACCGTCGAGGTCTGAACAACCCCGCAGCAGCGCGCTGACACGCCGAAAAGATTGGTCCGATTTTCCAAAACGTTCGTTATACTACTTACGTGCGAGCTCTGGGGTGTGGAACTCCAGGCGATAGTCTCCATCGTCCTGAGGCGTAGAGAAGATTACATTGGCTCGCTTCAATGTTTAATTACCTCGAACAGGGCGAAACACACACACGAGGAAGAGTGCCAGAGGATGCGAGTTAATAATTGTACATAAATGCATACAGACATTTGCTGGCGTAGGTGGTACGGGACGATAATAGCTGAGGGAACCTCATTTAGCCATTAACACTGTCAATTATTGGTAATGCTATTATTATTATTATTACTATTATTATTATCCCTGTTATGACTACTATTGCAACTATTGTTATGACTACCTACACACTAAACCAGCGGAAATCACTAAATTCCTCGGTGGGTTTTAGGGACGCACATGTATAATACTACCCTAGTTATAACTATCTATACTGACACACTATGTACGAAATTCATGCAGCGTTTTTTCTCGTTGACGCAATCATCTGACTGCACTATGTGATCGGACGAACGGTGTGACAAAAACGCTACCAGGGTAGGATTGGACTCTCACCGTTGGACTGCATTGGAACACAGGAACACACGCACATATCTCAGGCCAGCCGGGGTCTCTCGAAAGCATAGCCAAGTCGCTCGTAGCGATGCACGATCATGACAAGGCTGCACTGTCAGGGCTGCTGTAATTTTGCGTTGCTTCACACGCTACCCTCCCCTACCCGCTGTGGTGGAGCGCTGGGAACCAGACGCGACAGGTTTTTGCAATTTATTTTATATAACAGACGCGTATATCTATCTACGTGCATGTACATAGGTACTCATCACAAGTTTGTTTATTTTGCTGGAGGGCTTTTTCAAGGCAGACAATCCGGCTTGGTCGTTTATATTTTTAGTTAATTTTATGATATGGAGTAGCAATATAACGTCTTGCGTAATTGTACTATGTTGTAGAAAAACGTGCGGTTCTTTTGCCGTGCTCTGCATTTTGTGCTGGGTTCTTGCTGGAGCCATTCAATTGATTAGGATTTGGGGCCGACCATTTCGCCGCCTCGACCGCATGACATTTACCAGTCGCGTAATTTGTGTGGTCAGGCCAACAGTACCAGCTGAAGGGGAGAAACACGGTCAGATCACTATTGGACAGATGAACTCTTTGGGTAAACTTGAATAGAAAATTGTGTTTGGGCCGATTCCGCACAAGAAGAAAACAGCTCTCGAGCTCATGCTTTAACAGGTGACCGAGTTGCTTCGAGCAGACGAAATCGTCGAACAGAAAATCGCCAAAGAAGATTGATATACTTTCATAAGACATGGTGATAATGAATAAAATGCACGGTTCGGGACTGCATTTTATGCTTACGCTGTTGTATTGTCGGGGTTCCTACCCGCCCGTCTGGACTGACAGTGTTTGACAAAATTCGTCGCAAAAAACTAACAAAAATGCCAAAACTAAGAGCGTAACTCCATGACCCTAACCACGGTGACGGGGTATGTCAACGAGGACTGTTTTTGTCATTCGGTTACCCCTCTAATCTACGATTTGACTCTGCGGAATTAGGCGGCATTGCAGGTTTTGGCCCATGGCTCTCATAGAGTACCGGACTAATCACAGGATCTGTAAGCAATAGGCTTTCCTATAATAGCCGTAGGCCGATTACTTACTCATCCCAGCTTCGAACATTTCATCGAGCGGGATAGAACTTCAAGTGGGTGAAGTTTATTTGCGTTTGACCATGTTTGCGTTTGTCAATTTTTCTTTCGCTGCTCGCGTATGAAGGGTTTTATTTTAGCCGTGCCGTTCGTCCGGCTGCTTTTACATATGCTACTTAGACGGGGGTTTACGAACTATTGCGTGTAGTCAAAACAAATCCACTTCGGTCAAACTCTATTTTTCTTTGTGCTAGTTTGTGCTCTTGACGCTCGGGATACCGTGATCTACAATACACACACCGTCCTGGCGAGTATGGGGTAGCTGTGATGGTAGGAGCCTGTTGGCGATCGTTGCACATACACTGGTGGGGCTATTGAAACTATAGTAGGGACCGAAGCATTGGAGGAGCTGTACGCGGTCATGCATCCTTGAAATGACATTCACATCGCGACGTTACCAACTGCGCAGGAAGGAGAACATTTGCTATACAAACCTACATCCAATAACATATACTAACCGCATATATATATATATATATATATATATATATACATTGAGCTTATCAAATCTCTGCATGAAAGCGGAGAAGATCGATGCTAAGCTGTGATGTGCCTCTCGTTTGTGCGCCGCACTTGGCTGAAATCGCGAGCACGTTTAAACAGGAAAGGACGCGTCGGCTAGGGGACACAGACCTTTACAGGGACTCGGGTTGGACACGGGCGCAGATGATTGCTGATTGTTCTTGTTGCCCTTGTAACAGTGCATTTTCATTACTTCGGAATTTACCCGTCTCAAGCGGCCATTTCCCTCATTCAGCCATGCGAATAGCTCAAAGTGGCCTGAAGTTTCAGTTACATGAAAAAATCGAAAATTAAAATCAAGTACAACGGCCGCCACCACAATGGTCAACAGGCGACTCAGTTGTGTACTACCGCCGTTTCTTTGACAGGCAGTGTTCTTTTTTGTTTTTGTCGGGAACAAAGTGTCTCTAACAATATTTCTGCACAGGCTGTGTGCATCTGTTGAATGATCGCATCTCTGTCTGGTGACTTGCATTACCATATGTCGGCTTTTGTGCACAATCCCTTTGTAGAGACTTCTCTGGCTGCTGAAGTTCGACGAAATCTACAGCCCCTATTCGCAGATAATTTTTATTCGGTTTAATTCACTACTCATCTCCTGTTTGCCGATTCCCCGCCACACCCCCAGCCTCCCGTCTTCAGCCGAAGACCCTTAACGCACTTCGTCTCTTCGTGCTACTCAATCGGTTTGCGCCACCGTTTGCGATCGGCCGCTTTTTCGCGTGAACTTTTGATTATTTTGTTCTCGTTCCACATAGTCTACTTACGAAATTCGCTTCGTCGTTTCTTTGCTTTGATCGATTCGAGCGATGCGGATCGGGCTGGCCGCCTAAAGCATGGGCATGTTATATGATCGTGGGTGTCAGCTTGGCGCAGCGATGCGCGAGTGTGTTGTGTGTAAAGCCCTGTAGAAGTACGTATGAATGTCGCTGGCGTGCGTGACAGTGTTGCTCGAGTTGATTCTCTCCATTGACCGTGGAGATGACCGGGGGCTGGAGTGTTGGAAAATTCCCCTAGGCTAGCTTTGTGTTGCGAGCTGGAGCAGAGATAAAAGACACCGCGGAAGATAGAATCATCGATATGTGTCTTTGGTCGGGTGGATCTAGCCAGCTAGTGGTGTGTGTTATATCTACACGGTCGATGAACGCATAAGCTCACGTCGAGGGCTGTCACGTTAAACGAAGCGCAATTTAACGTTAGCACCTTTTAAGCCAGCGCTTAGGTACGACGCCGTACGCGAGTGACGAACTGGACAAGGCGTTGAAATCGTCGAAATAACAATAGCTCTGGTAGCATTCTAATTGCTGTAGTACTAACGTGACCAACTACAACGGGTTATGCTAAACGCACGGAAGAAACAACGCTAAAAGTATGAATATGATAGCTTGAATTGTTTATTTGCGAATGTAATAGTTACCATAATAATAATAATAATAACTATTATTATTATTATTATATGAATTACCAATTATGGTTACAATAGTGATTTAGCGCTGGCGGTGGGTGATCCATATAAATATATACAAATATAAATATATATATATATATATATAT
>MNPL01015110.1:11661-39388 GCA_002081605.1 Tropilaelaps mercedesae | reverse complement strand
TGATATAACAGAGAACATATAGAACTTGTTGATGATTGATAGGAGTGAACGTAGAACGATAAAAGTTTGCAAGAGTTTGCTGACCGATGTTTGTTTATTGAACAATAATAGGATTGATAGTATTGATAAATCTTATTACCATTAATTACACTATGTCGTATTCTTGCCCTTGCGACAACGCGTTTAATAAAGGCAGTTGGTGCTACTCAAGTCAAAATCGCATTTAATTTGAAGTTAACTACACATAGAATCATCGACAACAGACTAAGCACTTTAAAAAGTTAGGTCATAAAATAAAAATAGCTTATTACATTTATCAACATTAATATTAAAATTGCGAAACTAGTTATGCTTTTGAAGGTTCAAGTTAGAAAAATTATCAAATCATTATTTGACCTGATAGAATAGCTCAAAGCGTGTCAAAGTACCAAGAAAGTATTAAAAGTACCTTAGCCTGAAAACAAACGAGTGTAAAGTTGCATCATTGGCATAATATCATCAGGTGCTAATGGTTGCATCCGCTGTAAAGACAGTATTAAAAGTGATGTGGTTCGGGATCTGATATTGCACGGCTGTAGCCCTCATTTTGTAAATATCTTCGCTTTCATCGGCCATGAAAAGCATGTAGTCGTAATATAAACTCAGACAAGGCCTCGGAAAAGTCGGCTTTGGTGTTCGTAACGTAATTTTTTCAAAAAATTTGGAAGAAAGGTTTGCGAAAATGAACGTCGTGCATATTTTTAGATTTAGCCTAGACAATTTAATACCTAGTTAGTTTAATTTAATGAGAACTACTTACGATTAGTCCAAAATATTCACAACAACGAGACCAACATTATACGAATAAGAGTATTGTACACTTTACTTTTCCATGTAGCAGTCCGCTACGTAAATATAATGTCCCAAATTTTGCTTTTAAAAACGTGAGCTGTTTTTATTCAGTTAGATAATGCTATTTATTTAAAGTCCTTTTTTGTATGCACCAGTGGTGCTCCTCAACCCACAAACCTTAACCCAATAATGAAGGCTTTTCATAGCTTTTACTTGTCTTGAGAAAGTAACACTGATTTTAAATTTTTTATAGAAGAGAATTTCAAAGGTTGTCTTGGTCCGAATCCTAATTCTTTACATTTTAACCAAAAATGCATAATATTAATTTTTAAATTATAATACTTTTAGAGTTATGTTAGGATATTTTTATCATCTAAGCATGTCTTATTTTGAAATCGCAGAATTTCTTAAACTTACAGTTTTAGTTATTTTGATCACTTCAAGTACAAGGGCTCGTCGAGCTTGGTGGCTTATGAATTCGTGAGCACCTTGCGAACCGAGGAGGCACATAGGTGTACGGATTCCTTTAAGTACGCATTAAATCCGTTGCTCATTTACAGTTATGAAATCCGTCTTACACAGTAGTGCAAAAAGCCACCGTGAACGTTAAATGTTGGCTGATGGTCAGCCCTAAAAATATATTTTAGGTCGAAGGCCTTTTCGACCGCGCTTGGTGCATTCCACTGATTGCTGCAACCGGAGTAGACATGCACATACTGGATCTCCGCAGGTGCACATCCATAGAGTTCTCTTCACGAAACAATGCGAAAACGATAAGTTGGACTTTTAACGTTGGCTGAAAGTCGATATTAAAAAAAACTTGAATGCTGTGTGCCTTAAGAGACACATGCCATGTTGTCTTATTTTTAATTACCGGAGTGACACAGAAAGACAACTCAGCTCGCTATTGTTCTCGGTTCTGCTCAAAAACCTACCAGCCCTAATTCGAGATAAACGTGATCTAGTCAACATTATTTTGTATGCGGACGGCTTAGTCATCTATGGCTGCAGTCCATTTCAAGTTCAGGAGGCTCCGGCCAGGCTGCATGTGGCGTCTTGTGAACTCAGACTGACTGTCGAGCAAAGACATTGAACACGTTGAAGAGGCGATGAAGTTGAGACTTGGGAGACGTGCATCCGCCGGGGACAGCCTTTGATACGATGGCTACTTGCTCGCCTATGTCAACAAATTCCCGTATTTGGAAGGACTAGAAACAAGTAGACCTCAAGCTCTTGAATCACTTGAAGGGATCCTATCTCAAGCGTGTTTTCGTCTTACACCAATGACTCGAAACAGACTTGTGTATTTCCCTACAGACACTCCATTCTTCATTGAAGAGGTCAGGAGCCGCCTCGGCCTTTCTGCGGCGTTTACCTACAACTAAGTGTTCTGGTCCTGAAAAAGTCTCGTTCGGAAAAGAAAATTTGCGGATATCGATCCGGGTCTTCAAACACTGGTGAAACGAACGTGGAAGGGCTCAAATAGGTTGAACCGGGCCATTGTGATAGGATTAGCCGTGCATGGATTTCATAACAAGCTATGCTTCCTCGCTGTTTACCACGAGCCTGCCCCATATGTGTATGTGCGCGATACGGTCATGTCTGAGGGAGACACCATGCGGCGGAATGTGCCACGTTACCTCGCTGGCTTCGCTGACGAGTTTACCTTAGTTGAGCCAAGGAACTAAATAGTACTCAGCATGAGATGCCCTTAGCCGTGATCGATCATGTCATCACCGAAGTCGCTATCAGTTCGTTCTCCCAAGCTTCACCGTTATTTATATATGTAGCTATTGTACTACGGGACAAGCGTATTTAATAACTGATTTCTACTTATATTTAAAGAAACGCTACTTAGAACGCCCGCGAGAGAGCGAATTCGGGCGTAGCTAACTAGGGTAATACGTTTAAATGCCAGCTGTAATGATACCATAGCTGATAAGCTATCTGTTATAATACTAGGTTGATCGTATACCATTGAGTAGTGCGGTCCGACAATCTACTTCAAAATAGCAAAAAAGTTTAAACTAAAAAAACTATTGGGTTTTACGAAACAAGTTGTAGAAATATTTTGCTCGAAATAATTTAAAGAACAAACAACATTGGGTGCGTTGTAAAATTTTATTTAAAATTGAGATATCAAATGTTGTAGGTTCTAATGCTTTTCGCAGGACAAACGAAATGCTGACGCCGTTACCCCTAGTCTACGTGTATTACAGGATAACTAGTACATTTAAATTATCAAATATTCGGTAAAATTGTTGTAGCATATTTATGACGGTTTCAAAAAACTATCGAAGATTACAAAAACGGGAGTTGTGGGTAAAGCGCAATTGGAAATCTCGGTTGATGAAAATAGGAAAGCAAATAATAATCGGAAATTATTAAAGCTCACGTATAAGCTTCAATACGTAAAAATTAGGAGGCCGACTATGGGCTATCTTTACAGACTCCATGGCCAGTTTCTCGCATAAAATTTCCTCGAAAAACTTACCTGTTCCCAAAGCTTCCCAGAGCCCACATCTTCCTAAAACGCTTCCTCAAAGAAGGACACGCAAAATCCTGACCCCCTGCCTTCCTTGACTCCGATAAAACTTCATATCGTAAGACCGGGTAATCAACATTGTCAACAAGATTATCCAAGCCATTGCTCGTCAGTGCTGTACCATTCACCAGGCTTTGGGATCAGCTTTAAGACCAGCTAGGCTGGACTTCTTCTCTAGGCTACACTCATCCTTCTGCCGGACCAGGGTTGCACTTCGCTAAGTCACTAAGTCGTGCCATTAACCGCAGTCCTTAAAGCCAGGTCCGCCCATACTGCAGCCGCGTAGATAGCCATGCAATAGCCTATGGAGGCCAATAGGCGTCTCGTGGCATTCGACGCCCCTCCGATTCTCGAAAGAATCCTGGCGATGTTAGCTACTCGGCGAGCCTTTAAAGATACCTTCCTAACATGTGTAGTACCAGTTAAACCGATACACACCTGAAAAACGAGGTGCCTTGCCTCTTTGGTGATCTCTATTGGGAGGGCCTTCGTTCTGCCTAAAGATAGGTTTGACCCCTTTGGACAATGCCCCCAGGTCTAGAAATAAGAACCAGTTTAGCCTATTTTCATACCTTAAAGAGTTCCCCTTCCCGGCGCAGTTCATTAAACAACCTAGCCAAAATCTCCTTTTTCTACACGGTTACCATCTTGGCCGCCTCCGCAGGTGGGTATACCTAAGGTAGGTATAGTCCGTGCCTACCTGACATTTCCGCAGTAAGGCAAGGCAAGGCAGTTTTCAAATCAACACATGACCCAATGAAAATGGCTCAATGGAATTTATGAGCCACTCCAGCACAAGCAAAAGTGACATAGTCACGACCCGGTATATTCACCATATCGGAGAACTCATTTGGCACATGGCTATTCTATAGAGACAGGCAAGCAAAATACATGCTTTATGACCATACATCTCCTTCCAATTAAGCCAACTCTTCCATAATGCATTCACGTTTGTCTTGACTTGGTACATATCTACAAAGTATAAAAGACCTAACCGCATGGAATATACAGGCAGCAATGAATAAGATATGAGGCGATCATTCTTAACAATTACATATAACGGAGTAAATTCCGACTGATTTGACAAGGACCCCATCGGACTACGGTCAACCTGTTACAAAAATAGTGTTCTCAGAATTGTAAATTCCTGCAGACAAACTTCAGCAAGGCCACATAGAAGTTTTGCGCAAAAAATGGGAGACCCTCTGAACCCATAAAAGTTAATATCTTTGACGTTTGGCCTAGATACTTTATCAAAGCCGACTGCACCAAAGTGACGGTCTAATTCGAACAAAAGCTTGAGGAGTCCCCAAGAGGACTAAGACCGACAGAAAATTGAAAGGTATCCTGAGGTTGGGGCACAGTTGACTCCTTAGTGATGAAATTTATATCCTATTTGTCGACAGCAAACTGCTCAGAGCACTGAAGGCATCTTTCGTAATCTTCGTGATACAATTTTGAATAGTAAAGTCAGAACGGGGAAGGCATATCATGATGCTTTACAGACATGGATGCCATTGAGGAAAGCTCATAAGATTAACAGCAGACGTTTTATATAGCAACTGTAGCTGAATAATGATCAGAGGACAAAGGAGTCCGCTAAACTGCCGGGGCGCTAGCGATGTACTCACCGTAATTACTAATAGGATGTGGCTGCTGCAAATACCATACTTAGCAAAAGGTTCGCAAAGAAAAGACTCAGTAAGTTTCAAAACATGAGTCGATTGACAAATGACATTTGAATCGCCCGTGATGACGCGGAGTACTACCCGCAGAGAGAACGTCTTCTAGTATATCAAGTAAGAGGTGCCAAAGGGTTTCGCTTAGTTGGATTAAGAATAAAAGTTTGTGAACATATTATACGATAAGGCTACAATACGTAAGAAATGTTGACCCTTGATAAAGTTGTACAGCTACGAGACGTAGACAAGAAGATAGAATTTAGATACAACATTGATAAACTGATTTTTTTAGTTCAAGCAAAAGTGTTAAAAAGTTGGTTTAACGGACAACTTATTCCATGCCAAGTTCATAATTCAAGCTTTAGCTTAAACACACAATTGAGTTTCTATAAAGATTTTTGTTTATTATTGTGGTTTGTTGCAGTCAATCTTATTCACAGCTGCAACTTTATTATCTTGTATTATACACACAAAGATTTACAACGTAATTAGCCAGCTGTGGGCGACATTGTAGATGACAGTTGGCTTTAAACGTCTTTTTCTTTTTTTTTATACGAACTGATAAAATCGTGTACATATTACTTGCGCAACCATGCGAAACAGAACCCAAAGTCAAAAACAAATGAAAAACATTTTCAAGACCAGTACCAGTGATCATAATTTATTTCCTACATTTTGTTAATCTCTAAGGAATACATTTTGACTTCTATTTCGTTTAAAAAAGGTCTATCTTTTTCCATTTTTTTCCCTCTTAATTCCACAGTCTTGTAAAAAATGTCGGGTTGCCATTGTTTTCGCGACCCGCAATAGTACATAGATACTTCATTCACGAAATAGATAATTATCCGTTACATGTAGTCTTTTTAATAGACCACTTTTTCAGACGGAAATTATTTCTGAACGTTAGACATGCGTTGTACAATGACACCTCAGCAAAATAGTTTGTAACAAACATCCAATGATAATTATGTTGTCCTTTGAAACCTACACCTTGCATTCTATCTTTGGCAAGTGATATGATTAGTGGTAACATACATTCATGGGGAAGAGTGATAACAACCATCTTCTAATGCTTTCTGATGCAAAGTGGTTTCAGGCTGTGCCACAGCTTGCCGGCAACAAGCATGTAGTTACCAATCATCCTGGGCGAGAATTTGGGTATCATTGTTAAGGGCGAGGCGAGTGAGCCTCGGTCCGAAGTAAGATACAACATATTGCGAACCGTCGGCTGGACGAACAACCTGTGGTACCATGAACATAATATTTCACGGAAATGTTTAGTTAATCAATATGTAAGCTTTTCTAACGCAACTAGCTCTATTTTTTTACTGTAAATCGTCCAAAGTGTCCTAAAGCCGTTTTATCAAATAGAAAATACAAGAACATTTAACCACATTTTTAAGTGATACTGTGGATATTAACAAAGAGCTCTGTTTCCTTAACTGGAAGCCACAACCCAGTTCAGCCCACATTAAATATTATTCTTACCTGCATAGCAATCAAAATGATGTCGATGAGTTGCCAGAGGAAGATACCACCAAGGGTACAGAATTTCGCCAAAGCAAGTCCGGGATATCCCAGGTAAAGACGATCTAAGCCGAGCCACCCCAAAAATACTGAAAGGAGTAAAGAGAACTCAAAAGAGTACCCATTTGTCCATTCACACTCCACCTAAAATCGATGCGCCACACACAACAGCGAAAACAAGACATTTAATATATACGTTTGATACATAGGAGTTTAGAGTTGGTTGACAAGGATCAATACAATGGACTGAACATGCATTTTCTGTAAATGGGGTTATGTATCTTACCTCGCTGATGAAGTGAGTTTCATTAATTCCTGTTCCTTCACGACAAAATAATTCTGCCGCCAACGTGCACACAACGGGGGCAGAATTATTTGGAGAACAGCCTAAAGCCTGTAAAATCATGAGCGAAAATCAACATAAGAATTAATAAGCTCATCTGCTTTCATTTGGCTGTACCATATTTAGACACACAACAACTTGTTATTTCTCGAGCTACTCGTTCAGTTTAGTCACGTAACAGTTGCTTTAAGAAAATAAGTTAAATATTAAATAAGGCCAGAAAAATGTGCTTAAATGGCATCATGAACCATGAATCGAGTTTTTGTGCTAAATATGATAGGGCTCTATAAATACAATAGAGCAAAGTGAAGCGAAGTATTGTACACTGGTACACCCATAAGAATGTACTAAAGAAGAAGGAAACTAAGAATATACACGTAAGAAACGAAATAACTCCCTAAATATATAGGGCTTGTAATAAAGAAGCAAAGTAATTGCACAAAGTACATCCGGCTAATTAAATTAATAAAAAAGTTAATTTCAATCCACAGAAAAGCTATAATAGAGAGAAAACGCCTACATATATAACCTGATGTGTATGGGATCTGAGCTTGCGAGGGGAACGCCTAAGATTGTTAACGTAATTATCAATGAAACTTTTGCGAAGTCATAGGTTGAATGTGAATGGGGCAGTCACCGGTGAAAGCTCCTCTATAGCCAAGGTATTTAATACATACCATTGGAGTTGTTCCTTTTAATGTATCAAAGATATAGAGATGTTAATTCCTGTGTACTTTCCTACATATCAACAAAAGTTTACGTTCAGACATCTAGCATGGTGATAAGTGTATATATTTAGAACATTTAAAAAGGACATCAAATGTGGGACAAACACCAGTATGTGATTACGAGAAATGCACTTATTATTTTTTGACGTCTAAGTGCCCCAGCCTTTGAACGAACTATTTTGGACCAGACTGGATGTCATAATAGTTATTTTAATACTAAATCAGGTTTTTAATTCGGATGTGGCAAAAAATCGACGATTCTTCCTGTTTGTCAGGTAGCTAAATGTGTCCATGGAGCTAATGAAACTGATCAACGCTCTTTGTCATGCTACACTGATGCAGAATTCTTCAAAATTTCATTAGTCCGTCTTTTCTCTCGGCGAAACTCAATAATTATGGTTTTTATCAGAATGCATCGATTTTCATTTACAGGAAATCTCAATTTGTAAGAGAGGAGGTTTTTACTCATCACTCTGGCTTGTCAATTATACCCCAAAAGGGCTTATTGGACCCAACCTCGCTCTGTACAACCTTCTATTTGTAATAAAGGTGCCGCGGTATGAAATTCCCTGTCCTCTGATATTTGTACTACGTATGCTAGAATTTCTTGTACCATGTTATTGCTTGGTTCACTAACGACGATTATAATCAGAAACATTGTAATGTTTGCTATCAAAAATAATGTGTAAATAATGCATTATTATGTAATACTCCAACCTTACAGTTGCGTAACCAGCTATTGCTTTTAGGACTATTATGTACGTCAACTCTACCTTGACCTTCATTTTGCGGCAAATAAGTACACCACAATTTTGCCCAATACAATATTGAGGTTTATTATATTTCAGTTATTCTACTGTGATACTCCATTGTAACTGAAAATTATGCGTGAATTCACAATTCAAACAAACTCGGAAATTCCATATAAGAATTTACGCTAACAGTAACATATAATAGACAATACGATTAGTTAGTTTGTAGCATAGTTAACTGTACCTGTTGTGTAACTACGTTGATTTCGGGATCTGCACACCGATACTGCCCAATAAGTAACTTTCCACAGTGCACTGCGTGGCCGCAATCAACGGGACCTGCCAAAAGCACCAACAGTAAACCCGTCACAATAAAACTGAGTGACGTAAAGTGACGGTCAAACCCGCGGTGGCTTCTGTTACGGAACTTCTGTTGCTGTGGCGATGAACGAAACGAGGCTGGCAACGCCTGACTCGACGATGAGGCAGATGTCGCAGTTGATAAAGCAGTGCAAAAATTCCGTTGACGTTCAACAATGTACTCCTTATCACTATTACTTGCATCGTTTGCTTTAGCGCTTGCATGGCAATACCAACTTTCATTAATCTTCGTTTCAATTCTTTTAGGTAACGTCGTCAAAATATCAATAATCTCTGCTGTCTTTAATTCAGTTTCTATCGGTAATGCTCTGCCTACGAGGGTTGATACTTCCGTTGTGTGTGACAGGAGAGTAAATTGAGAGATTACCATATGATGTGAACATACTGCTGACTGCTGACCAAAACCGCTATACAAATTATTAATATAATCAATAAGTTCCGCGAAGCGCTGTACATTTACCGTAGAATATCTGCCACATGACATAGATATTACGAATGGTTTTTTACTGATCAGTGCAACGTTATCTATTGTTAGACAACACCGTTTGTAATGGTATGGACAACAATAGTTGGAGCTAATGGCAGTGCTAGTATTGATGGCATCACCAAGTTCTGTCGTCCATGCATGACTTTTACACTTTTGTTTACTTCTATGAGCTCTTCTTAAGTCTTCATTGAGCTCTGGCGGCCAGTGGCGCCCGCGCGTTTGCCACAACATGGGCACAACGGTTCAGATTACATTGCCCAGTGTCGTCCACACAATGGTGCTTGCCTCTAATAAATGACACAGGTGATTCTGACACAAAAAGAAGAAAAATATTATGGCAGCGGCTTCTTCCAGAGAGTATTTGTGTCTAATATTAGCACCAACATCACCACAGTAGCACTGCACACTCAGTAAACTACTGCATCCAAGTGTGCTGGCCTCCTGGCGAACTGCAAACATGTTATATCGTCTGCTGTCGTCTACACTAAACTAATAATAATGATAAGCTGTTTTGCGTCTACGCGTCACAGTGAAATGCATAATACTACGATACCGTCAAGTAGGATATATATTGTTCACATCTAATTAAAATTATCATTTAAAAATGGTTAAAAAGATAAAAAAGAGTGATTTTAAAGGAATTTAAAGAAATGAACTATCGTATCGCTTGACAGAATTGCTGCTTCCTTCGTAATCAGGGATAAACAGGTTATAACTGCGATGGTAGTTTTTGAAAATACTTTATACTAAAACTATACCATGAGACTGGTCTCTAAGGGATAGCAGACATGTTGTTGGTGAATATTTATTACACATTTATTAGCCATGCATAAATAAGAAACACTTATGATTAATGAAATGAAAACTATGACATCCAATACAAAGGATCTTAAGCATAGTGTAGGTCCCAAGTTCCATAAAAGTTACAAGATATTTGATGTCACCTGAAATCTCAATCTCGGTCTGGGTAGAATTTTTCACGGAAGTAGGATAATAGCGGGAAGTTGTTATTATGTTGAACCTATAAAGCGCATCAAGAAAGTCTTGTTAGAACAAGAGTCGCTGATTTTTTTCAACTTTTGGAACTTCCTTCAAAAGGAATTCGGTTCGAAACGCAATGGTAACGCCAACGAGAACTGTCAAGAGATACATAATAATTTAGGAAACGAAAAAATATAGTGTTATGTTCGATGTTCATGGATAAACTATTCATAATACCCAGCTAAACCAGGAGAGTATTTCATTTTCTTATCACGGAGTGCGTTACTTGCTAGTAATCGTTCAAACCTTCTGCGATTGTCCTCCGCATCCTATATATCATGCCTTCTTTTGAGAGTGTTTGGATTCGCGCGTTAAATTCGTCTGTTCAATTGCATTCAACAACAAACCCAGAACCAGCGGTGTAAGTTGCTCTCCCGAAAAGAACGCATACATTCAAATGAACTCACTACAGTATTACCATCAGGAACCACTCTTTTTGTGAGAATTAACTAAAACTGCACAAAGAGTCGTAGTGTTGTAAGCGTGTTTTGTCACACATCTCTGCTGCGGTTCAACTGTCGTTTTTTCAGTTAAGGCGAGCCCGCCATTTCGAGTATCGTCTACTGTAATTTTAAATCCTGAAACATAAATTCCTAGAAGGCCGCTTTTGACATTAGCTATTAAGTGACAGCGATAATTAACTCTGCCTAAAATATCATACCTTCTGTGCATACTACACGAAAGATAGCACAATGTTTTTTTACAACATTTTTTTACAACAAATTTTTATAATGTTTATTAAAATTTGTTTCATTCAGGTGAACGTGCTCGTGTCACAATGGATGAAACTGTTTTTCTAGCTTCGCTGACTGCATCACCCGTTATTTTTCCTTATGCGTACGTATTTGGAGGATCTTACAGTATTCTGGCCAGCATCTTCGCTTGTCTATTTACATGTAAGTTAATACAAATGGAGAAGTCCTTACAGATCTAAACCTTAAATAGAAACGATTGTTATTATTTATTTACACGTGACTTTTTTTAAACAAGATAAGCTTTTTTACGAAATAATATACCATGCTATTGTATTTATGCTTACGTATATATGAGAGATTACGTATGTATGAGAAATTGATTTATTTTTCATTCTAATTACACAAGATATGTGCAGGACTATGCTGCCAAATACCATAAAGACGAATTGTGTACCTCTATAACAACTGTCTGTGCTGAATAGACGTTTCAAAGTGGCCTTCGAGCAATTTGTTTCAATAAAGAATTTAATCCATTAGAAAAAGTAAGAGGTTTCGGCATCTAAACACATCGTGGTTTCATTGATCTTAGTTCCATGTTGCGCATTTATGAGTGTCTCACTACGAGGGAAAGGTATCTCGCGGATGACACGATATACGCTGTTGATTCCGCTCTGCATTCCTCTCGCATACACGTTATGCCCATGTAGACAAAGAAACAACTCATTTGGCTGGGACTTCTCTTCGCTACTACTCATCATGTTTGCAACTTTGCTGGGAGTACGGAGTATGTTATCTGTATCAAAAGCACCACTTAAGGTAAGTTTAGTATGGTTTAGGCGATTTCTAAACTACCTGACAACAAAGGAATAAAACAAGAATGAAAATGCAAACATAAGACTATAACTACTATAATTATCATTATTATTAACATACGCTATAGAACACTACACGAGTATCAAAGTATAAAAGCATAACGTATACAATCTACATGAACAACGAGAGCATTAGCTCTCTGCGGGTTGGGCAAACAATCAAGTGGCTGTAAGAACATGTGTCACGGTCTTACTTTACTCTCTATACTCACTTTACTTTTAACTATACTCAATGTATTTACAAGGCGTATTCTACGTATCCTACCCAACACAAATGCTACCATGGCAACTTCCGATATGAAGAATGTAGATACCAAGAATGAGTCGAGCTCGGTGGCTTGGCGCAATCACGTGCGGCTTGCGACCGGAGGAGGCACGTAGGTGCACAGGTTTGATCCTCGCCATTGCACGTTTACATTTATGGGGTCTGTCTTATGAAGTAAAGCGATACTGTGGTCGTTAAATGTTGGCTGATGGCTAGCCCTAGAAAAAATAGATACCAGGAACGAGGTTATAAAGGTCATGTCAGGTCTAGTTTTGCTCATTGAGCGTTCCAAAAATCCTCGAGTAGTGTTAGAGTTACCGACGCAGTATTATAAATTGCGAGTATCTGGCGAAAGAAAGTTCCATATGGTGGCCCCCCTATTTCAAATGGCACCTAACGCGTCGATGCAGCAAATGGCGCCTGACGCGACGATAAGGCAGATGTCGCACTTAACAAAGCAATGCAATAATTCCGTTGACGTTCAACAATGTACATCACTATTTGCATCGTTTGTTTTAGCGATCACTTCAAAGAGGTTCACCTCAAATCACTTTAAAGTTATATTTTGTAAAGTTACCTTTGTTCGTGTCTAGTACACACTGATATGTTGCGCAGGTAACTGTGGTTTTTCCATAAAAACTTCCGTGTAGCATAATGCTGTCTACCAACCATTGTATGTCAGCTACAAGCATTACTAGTTTCGGCATTACCATCAAAAAAATGTGTGATAGATGTCAGCCTTTTTCTCGGTTGCGCCTGGTTCGCTCGTATTTTATCCATATGAAATGTTGTAAATTATTTGGTTGGGGTTTTGCTGCGATAATTTTTTTTTAGCTGATTTTATAGGTCAAATTAATATTGAGTCGCAGGGATTCGATCACTGCGATTGCACATTCACATTTATGGGTCACGTTTTATGAAGAAGCCACGCGAAAGTGATACCGTGGATGCCAGGTGCCAGCCAATAATCAGCCCAGAGAAGTAAAGAACGAAATGCTGGAAAGTTGAAACTATAGAAAACAGCCCATGAGACTTCAGGCTGATTTGCGGAGAACGACATAGTAGAATCTGTTCTCAAATGTGCAGTGTGTTGAGCTTCTTCCCCACACAATACACAAACAGCCCTAGTTGAGAGGAAATTTTAGTTGTAAAGTTTATGAGGGATCTTGGGGCTATTGTCGTGGCTCAGACCTTAATCTAAACTTTCATATATTGTGAGTAATAAAGTCTATGAAGAGCATATGTTATTCCTCTTCTCTGTTTTATGGCAAAATTGTCTAACGTATAATAGTATTTACAGTACTTAAATGCTGTCGAACTTTTCATATTGCTTAGTGTGCAGACTGAATGAGAAAACATATTGATGCTACTGAAAAATTTTAAATCAATTTTTGAGCTATTCTGCTGTTGTATTATTCTTTGAGACCAAATTTTGATGGGTTTTATTTTTGAACATCCATTTGTTTATAAATCAATACAACAGCTTACGCAGCACTATTAGTGTGACTTCGTTACAGATCGCCAGAACAGCAAAAAACTGAATAGTTGATTAAGTGGCTTGCCAGAATACTACGCAAGAAATATTATACATATATAGCATTTATTCTACATGTGCATATTAACTATTTTCCCTGACGGAAAATGTTTTGACTTAAGCCAATTTTTTAGAATAATACAGTACATAGTGATTTATTAACGAAATGGAATTTTTAAAGCGGTTCGTTCTCATAAAAAGAATGCAATTATACATTCACAGAAATCAAACGTGTCACTGTAAAATTATTTTTATGCGTGATATCTTTGTGTGCTGCGCCTAATTAATTATGTAATTAGTTACTGTGGTGGTGCTGACACTGGTTTTATTAGTTATTGCTTATATTGCTTATACACATAAAATATGCCAGCTTTCTTATATTTATATTTATTAATGAAAAGACTGTTTTACTAGCCAACCGTGGACCACACACGCAATATACACTTGAATAATGTTTGTGTTATCATTGTTTACAATCCAATATTTCAGATACCTGCTGTATGCGTATCAACTCGCCGACGTGTGGCTCATACGGTGTCATCTCAACTTCTGATTTTCCTATACCCATCGGTTTTCATATCAAGGGCTTCTTCTTTGATGGCACTGCTTCTTGGTGCGGCACTTCTGACACTTCCTTTGTCAAGAAACCTGGCCTCGTTGAGTGTATTGAATCTTGCAAAAGATTTAGTTTACATCACTATTTCTATGAACGTCTTCTATGATACCTGTCTTGCAACCACTAGACTTTATAGTACTCTACCTCCACTTCGCCTTAACGGAAAAAACATTTGTCAGGGTAAGTCAATATGACCTGTCATGAGTAGACACATGTGTAGCCGGAGACAAGTGTGCCCAGAGGAAGCACTACTCGGTTGGCGTAGGTTGGACCAAATCATCTTATATATCGTTGCCTATTTTTTTTTATTACCCAGTAGTTTATCTGTTTTGAAATATGATGTAAACTCGAAAAACTCATCTTAACGCATCTAAAGGCGCTGAAGTTGCCATGCCAGTTTTCGAAAATTGGCGTAAATTTTATTTTTTCGTGCAGCTTGTTTATGGGCTGAAATCTACTTAAATTGATACACCTCTCGATGTACAACTGAAAGGATGTTCATATTTTCTCGTAGAACCTTTATAAAGGTCCCACGAAAAGTTTATATTTCCCTAGTTCTTTGATTGCAATTTAAGAGCTTATAGATTTTAGATTTTCCAATATTATCTAATTTAGTACGTTGTTTTAAAAATATGCTCTATTATTACCTAATGAAGTGTCAATGATTTAAGAAAAATGTATCTTTTTATTGTTTTTTTTTAGATTTAGCCTTGGGAAAACGAGTATCCTGGTGGGAGAGCAGTTTGTTCGTATGTTCAGGTCGGGCAAGTCGCGAATGGGTTTGGGCTATCAGTCCAATTGGGGGTCGAGTGCTTAACTGGCGAGCCATGGTCGACCCCGCCTTAGCTTATTTACGCGCTGCAGCCCATCAACTTGAGCAAGGTAGCTCTATGGGAGGACACCTTCAAAGACTAGCAGGTACCGCTGTTAGAAGCTACAGCCAGCATGCAACGGGGTCTAGTCACCTTGGTGGAGGGGACAATGCTCAATTTCGATTGACCAGCAGGCGAAAACCCCAAGTCGTACAGCTCGAGGACCTTGAGCAGGTAATCTGTTCTTCATTGCGGCATATAGCCTAAGCACAAGTTTGATAATAACTCAACACATTTTAGATGTGGAAAAGTATTGGAATTATCTATCGTAATAAAGTCAGATATGCATTACTAACACACATTGGTTACTCATATGTACGAGCCATGTAGTGGTCTTCACAAAGAACAATATTATTCTACTTTCGTGATGTTTTAGGTTTTGTGGAGTTTGGATACTCTCGGTACGCTTGTACACCATGCTTATACGGAGAATAAAAACGGAGTCACCCAGGTGCATTTTAGAGAGATAACGGACACATTGTTTGCACTCGAAGCAACGGTAACACAGACAGGAGGACCACCGGCGCTTCATGATCGTATACACAACACTCTATACAAGATTTGTACACGATACGCATCGGCCGTGTACGCCCTGGATATGGACCAAAAGTATCTGGACCGCTTTGTGAATTACTCTGACTTTAAGGTTTAAGCAAAACATTAAAATAAATGATATGGAATACTTGCAGCATTTTGGAGAAAGTGGCACTGTAAAAGCCTGCATGCATAATATGTTAGAAGTCATTTTTATGAGTAAACGCAAACCGCAGGCCTATTTAACTCCCGTGTGGTTATTTAAGGCTCTATAATAATAGTGCATAATGATCGAAGAGTTAGACACTTAGAATCTTTTTCTATGCATATACGGCTTGGCAACAAATAGTAATAAGCATTTGCGTTGTGTTAGTTTTCTGTTGACAATGACAAAGTACCCCATTAATAAATGTAATAAGGTTCCGTGTACCACAACCGTAGGATATTACATTTTATTATAATTTTGACTGAGCTTATCTCGTAAGGACCGCATAAAATCATTGCTACCCACCTGATATATAAAACCGACTTGTTTACTTAACAAATCTTTGCGAACTCAAATTAATTCTTTTTGGATTTGAATTAATTCTAGTTTGTTCGTTGTTTGACGAGATAGCATCGAAGTGGAGTTTGTAAATAAATATACTGATATGTAAATTTATACTGTACCTAAATAATTACAAAATAAAATACTTATTTCTTTGCGCCAAACTATATTCGTGAAAGCCTAGTTGAGCCCAATGGCAAATGAAACATGCAATACTAGTGGAGTTTTGACATAACTGACAAAATCGGCAAACGTATCTGTGTATTTTTTTTACCAGCTAAATCGCGTATTCACGCATTCACAAAAATTGGCTTATGTTAATTACTATATTTGGAAGTGTTGCACATTTGAATATAGCAATTTGGAGAAGAAGGGTATACTTCCGTATGCTTGTTTGTACATACGACTGAGCGGATTTTTTTTAATTATGTTTCATTGTGTGTTTATCATACTTGATTACTTATATTGCGGAAAAATAGTGTAGTGTTCGTGACTTATTATTTGAGGCATGTGTGTTACCGGGAACAATATGCATAGACTTACATATGTAAATATGATACGTACAAAATGCGCCTTGTTAATTAGTGGACATAACCAATTTAACTTTCCTGTGTGCAGGTAAAAAACATTGTGAATATGGAAATAAAGCAATGAATGCTTTCTATTGTCCTAGCACAAGATATAGCTTTATTACTTTATTATTTACAGGAATCGCCATTATATGTTAAGCCCATTGGTGCGTGAGTATCAGCTTAATTCAAGTATATAAATAACGTATTGTAGACTGAAAATTATTTGCAGTTTATGTTCTAGAAATATATTATTTGGCATTATAAGGAGTCATATATACGCTGAGGTTAAGTCCGGGTGAAATATTACTACACATTCGCTTTTATATTGTTCTAAAATCGACTTCACGGTATTTGCTGCGCCGGGCAAGAGTGGTCGCAAAAATGGGCACGTTCTAAATGAAAAAAATTGTTTTTTATATATCTCCTAGCGCAACTTCAAGGCACTTCATAGTGTTGTTCCTGAGGTGCCTGCGTGTTTTCGTAATTCATAGGGCTTTATAGGGTTTTAGTATTCCCTAATTAGTAGACAACAGTAACGGTAAAGAGAAAAGGGAATAGAAATAAAGCAAGATGACATCTGGGCAATATGCGCAGCCAAACTCCAGCACACCTAACGAAGTCCGAACTGTACAAAGCGAAGCGTTTTGTTCGGTAAATTAGAAAGTGTTGAGGTAGAAGCTCACGCTCCTGTATGCTTCTGTCGATCACAAAGAAAAGCACAAAAGCGTGTGTAAGGGGGTCAAAAAGTGGTCGGGTCTATTGCTCATTGGCCTGGAGGAAGGCATCCGTATGGCTCAACGAATGGAAGCGCAACGTAACCAAAAATTTTGGCAGGCTGCTTTCGAACGTTGCAGGTCCCGTACACCACCTTATCTGCTTAAGGTCTTTTCGACGAGGAAGAAAGGCTGAGGTAACCTTTCTGAGGTTTCTTCCCAGGTTGTGCTCCAGCAGAGAGTGGAGAATTAGGGAGGATTAACCAGTCTAGAAGAAGGCATAGGCAGAATTTGGAGACCTGGGCAGTCCTGGGGGCCTATCTAAAATGTCATCCTGCACTATTAAGAAGACGATGACAACGGTCAGAGCACGAGAACCATTGTTCGAAGTCGCATCGAAAGAGGCCCAGTCGCTCTACAGCATAGCCATCGAGGCGAGTGGCGGATATGTTGAAGACAGTCCCACAAAACGCCACAAAACAGCACGGTCTGGTGGAATGAGGAAATTACGGGCTGAAGAAGGAAGTGCAATGCCTGCGGACGGCGGGTGAGAACTTTCGGGAAGGCCTCTGAAGAAGAGTCGAGAGAATCGTCCAGCGTAGACTTCGCAGAGGAACATTCTCTCCTAACCAAAAACCAAAACAAATGTAGAAAGCGCCGGCCTGTTCTATCAGCTATAGATACAGCGTAGATAAGACTATGGCGAAAGAGTGTCCCGGCGTACTTGAACCAGACAATCAGCTTCTACTTGCAGCACAGAACGATGATATACGAAGGTTAAAGGGTGTAGATTGTGCAGCCGGTGTCCCACAAGGTTCGATTCTACGACCGCTCGTGTGGAACATCACGTATGTTGATGTACTCAAGTTGTACAACGGAGGCAAAAACGTAACCCAGCATTGCATATGCCGGTAACCCAGCTCTTGTGGTTAAGGTCAGGAATGAAGTGTGAGAATAATGTGAGCGAAGCTGTAGATAGAGCCTAAAATTGGATGATTTTAAGAGGCCGGAGGTGACGTTGCATAAGAGTGAGGCTATCTTTCTTGTACATAGAAAGGAGATTGGAAGCCTTAAAGCCTTTTATGGCAATGGAAACCTGGGAATCACCTGGATAGTTCCCTCAGCGGATAAGCTCATCTGGATTTTACGCTTACTAAAGCATACAAAACTGCCACGCAAGTGTCTCGGATAGTGTTAAACCTAAAGTGTCCTCGAGGAGTACAAGAGGGCCTCACGTCGCAATGGCTTGTTCCATAGCTACCTCTAAATCTTGTCTGGTTTGCCAACCAAAAAAGGGGTTAAAAGCTGGACTCGGCGCAGCGGGCGATAGCACTCCGCTGTGCGAGGGCTATAGAACGGTGGACACGAAGGCTGTTAAGGTAATCGAAGAGTCCATACCTTGACGTACCAAGGTACAGCAAGCCGGGCTAATTGGTGGAATCCTTCCATCTTAAAACCGGATAGTTGGGATACCATGATCACCTAGTGAAAATGGATAGGAGAAGCACGAAGCGGGCTAAGAGATCGAGTTAGGGAGCTGATCCCAGAAATTCAAGCCTAGATAAACAGAAAAGGCAGTGACATTTCGTTTGAGTCTGCACAATTAATTACCGGGCATGGAGATTTCAGTACATATTTAAATAAAACAGGTAAATTAACGTCAACAAAATGCACATACTGTAACGAAGAAGCAACAATAGACACACCAGAACACACGATATTCGAACATCGAGTCAAAATTCTGGTCGTCAAAACGTAGTTTTTTATTAAATTCGGATTCTAAATATGGTCAACAAGATGGCGGATGATGCGGTTGGTTGGGGAACTTGGATAAGTGAGATAAACGCAGTTAAGGGCAAAAAAGAATTAAGAGTTCACGGAGGTTTGTTAATGTTCAAGTGAGGCCCCTGGCCATTCGATCAAGCTGATTACTATTACACGCCGTGTAAGAAGTAACGGTATCCCCAAGTAACGCCAATCTCAAAGATAGTATTGTGGTTGATGAGCTTAAGGAGGACGTGAACTCGAAACATCTAATTATAAAACGCAAAGAAATAAACGTAAACTCTTAATCCGCAATTAAATGGTAGTGAAAGCAGAAAGATAAAAAGTGAGAGCTGTTAAAGGTGCGAAACAATAGCGATATTGTACACTTCCTAGAGAAAGAGCTGGGCTTCCTGCGTAACAGCCTTATAATTTGGTTAAAAATGAATTAAAATGTGTGACATACGGACAAAGAGATAAAAATAAAAATGATCAGGTCGGAGAATCTCAATGAGAACGGGGTATGTAAAGACTGCGCAGGCAACGTTAGGGGTAGCATACCACGAAGTGGTTCGAAGTACTATCTGAAATAGAAACTCGGGAAAACGGTGTTATCCTAAGGGCATAGGTCATGGCTGTAGCAATTTTAACCGCAAATGACGATGCAGTTGGGGAAAGAGTGATACAAAGTCGTCCATAGAGTAAGGTTCTCATTGTTTGGTTATCTAATATCGGCCGCTTCAAAAAACGGACCTGTTGTTGGACACCGCATTTTTAATAAAGCTACAGATGACACGAATACAAGATCAAAGGAATTCTCTAGAGAGCACTGTAATGACAAACCTAAATGTAGGCTTTAAACGTACAGGAAAACACACTTATACAAGAAAGAGCAAGAAACCGATTACTGCTTAAAAAACGGAAAGGCAATGAGTTGGGTAACGAACATGAGGCCAAATGGAGAAAGCAACTAACCGTTAGCAGTGACCGTATTTTAGTTTTAAAGGCAGAGTACGCATACGAGTAAGAAAAAAAGACCTGAAAGCCATACCGAAGTGCAGAAACCAGCAACGATACAGAAGTAGCAGCCTGGAAAGTAGCACAGACATGGTAACCTTCCCCAAGGAGGTCGTAAATAAGCTAATCCAAAATTTGACGTCATTTGGACCTCGTCAGCGTCCTCGTCTCAAATACAAGATCACATTCAATCGAAAGTGAATGTAACTTGAGTGTAAAAACAATCCTTTTGTTTCACCCAAGTCAATGTTGACAGTGATGGGTGTTGCATTTGCAAAAGCATTCTGGAGCGTTTATACCGTAGGCATTCCTGATCAACTAATAAATTCGTCGATTTTTGTTTTCGCTGGCCTTCTAAATAGCATCTTTAACATATCTAGCCGGGCGTGTGTCTATGTAAATTGAAACATGCTAGGATCACTGTTTAAGAACAAGGATAACCATAAGTTTCCGTCAAACTACTACCAATGAGCATATTTCCAGTCCAAGGTTATTGAGTACTGTCTAAACCAGAGAATTATCTCGTCGCGCATTCGAGTGCGCCTTGTGACCGGAGGAAACCTAACTGTCGCAGATTCGATTCCCGCCGTTGCATATTTACATTAATAAGGTCCGTTTTACGAAGGTATACAAGGAAGGTACGCGGACATCAAATGTTGACAGATAATCAGCCCTCAAAATATTTTAGAAGAGAGTATTTTAATTCAATGCAACTTTTTTTCATTATGTTAATTTGGTTTTCGTAGGCGACGTTCTACTGAGCTTGTAAGGTAAATTAAACTACTCGACATTACGTGAATTTGCGCTTTATAATACTTATGTCACTTTTATGCGAGAATTTGATTATTTTACAATTACAGTTCCGTTAATAATCATGAGTCACAGGGTGGCTGCCCGAAAGAGCCGTACTTATTCCAACCAAGAGTAGACAACACAAAATTGACTAAATTAAATTAAACTTACAAAATTAAATAGATTCCGACATGAAAAGAGATAAATGAATTATAGGTGTGGCCCTGATGGACAAGGCAGAAGCAAAAAATAGTGGCATTTTAGATTTAAAGCGCAAGTACGATTTCCTGGGAAGCTAAGTTTTGTGGGAGGTAATGAGAAAAGGGAGATTTGAGGGCAGTCATGTTGAAATCTTTAAAAAAACTTATGAGTACTAGAAGGGTGGAAGGAGCGTGCCTCATATATTTAAAATAATTAAAGGACTTACGAAAGAATTACTGACAGCACATTTCTTACATGCAGATAATATTGCTATTTTAGCCAAGAAGGACGACTAGCTGCAGAAGATATTGGATAACAGCAGCGAGACTGCTGCTGAAATAGGACAGGCGTTAACAAGTAGCAATGTGAAAGCTTGATAACCTCAAACTTTAAGGGAGACCAACATCACAATCCAAGATAAAACTATATATATTTATATATATGTGTGTGTGCTTGTGTATGTTTGTGTGTAGGAGGTAACATTAATCAGCCCACATCAGAATTACAGGTGACTCTCAAAGGTTATAGACCCTCAAAAGAGATGCATATACGATCCGAGATAAAACAAAAAGTGTTAGAGAATGATCTCTATGTATTTTAGCAATGCATTTCACTGTAAAACCAGATTTGTGGTACCTTTCTAGTTGTCGAGATATCGACATTGGTTTAGATTTTTACTACAAAAAAGAGGCCCTACACCAATCTAACTAAATAGATCTTAAACTTTTAAGCAAAAGCGATTACTTCACATTTTCCTCAAAATCCTACCGGTTTCGAATAATTTATAATTTTTTTTATTTTTCACCTACGTTTATCTAACGAGATTCCGGAGTGTGTTAGCCCTATCGTTCTTATTTTTGCGACAGTCCATAGTATACTGAATGGTTAATACATCTGCTAAAGCAACTTTTAATAAAGTATTAATATTTTATAAATTAAATGTACTTGCTAATTTATAATAGTCGTACGTGAGTAATCATATCAACAATTAGCTTTTTCTTAGCATTGATATCCTAAAACCTAAAAAATCCGGACAAAAATTGTACACATATATATTAGGTCAATTCAAACATATTTAATGAACGAATATAAAGATGTCATATTTATAAAAATCTGCATATATTTCCATAGAATTTACTTTGTGGAATTATCTGTAGTACACTGTACGGGTTCTCTACCTTTTGCAGGTCCTAACTGACAAAAAAGTTTCGTAAAGTATATATATATATACGAGTTCGTTGACTTCAATCGGGATATGATCCTCTAAGCTAGTTCAAGGCACTCCGGTGCAAATAATAGCGCTGGCCTGTAAGCAATGATTTGGACAGCTATCTATGGCTTTGTCAATTCGGATTCCTCTTTCATTTAAAAAATGTTGCGTTCAAACTTTGCGCTGTCGTCTTTTTTGTCGTCCTTTAGCCGATATTTTAAACTTAATAGGGATTGAACGCTTTTTATATACACTTAAAAGCGGGTAAAGTGTGAGCGGCATAAGTTCCGTAGAACTTTGTGTGTCGTTGACCAGGCTAAGGTGAGCGCCGCTAGATATCAGGCGTGCATGGCACCTCGCAGTGTAGACGGCTCAATTCGTAAACCTCATTCCTTTAGAAACATCTCCTTCGCAGCAAGGTAAGGTTGTTCATTATGATTTGCTTTTTGTATAGAAATTTAGATAGAAATAAAGTTGTAGCGCTACAACATTATTATGAAAGATTGACGAGCGCGCAAATAAGAAAATGCACAAACACAATCCTAGTACAAACACCATGGTCAGTTTCCTTCAGCTGTACTTTTAGCAATTCAACGTATTTAGGTACTACATTCAGGTACTACGATCCATGCCCGAAACCGTAAACACTATACTGCTTTTTGGAAAGAAAAATTATAAACAATCTCGATAAAGAAAAAGACGAGGGGGATGGAATGGAGTATGGTTGTGTTTTTCTTCTGAGAAATATAATTGTTTCTTTATTTTTGTTGGTGTCTCGTCCACGTTTCTTTCAGAAATAGCCCTTTGTAATGTTGCACCTCACGAGAACGAATCGGAATTTTTTAAGATCTTGTTGTAAAATAAGCCCACTGCACATTCAAGAAAAGAGACCTCGCGAGACAGGAACTACAACATAGGTAGCAGAAGATATGAGTGGTCCCAAATCTTTGATCAACTTTAAATTTATAAGAAAAGAAAATTGGTGTTTAAGTTAATTGCGATAGAATAATAATAAAAAATAATAATATAAAATAGACATCCTTGTTTTGCCTCACTAATTTATTTGAGGATAAAGTGTCTCGCAAATAGTCAGGTAGAGAGTTGAAGGTGAGAAGAATTGGAAGTTTATATATTGATTTTTAAATTGGTGATTGATTGGTGTAGTTGGCAACTGGGGAAAGAAAATTGAAAACACAAGTAGTAAAAAGGAAGGCACTATTGGTAGAGCGTTTAAGGTAAAGCTATTTATAAATCCTACATGTTTAGCATGGCATAGCCCTAACAATAATATTCTTAAGTACCCTGCAGTTAACGTAGTTATGCAGTAATGGACGATCCGGATTATGATGCACGACATGTTGTTTTTGAATTAACTGTGACTATAACTCTTATGCATAACTGTATTTCTTATGTAGAACTGTATAAAAAAGACAGTTTTTGGTTTTTATCTCTCATTCATCCCTATTTATAGTTGCTTTGTACAACATAAGGGCATAAGCAAAAGGGTTACACCACACCATGATCAGATTCCGTGTGTTTTAATGTGCCCTTAATCGACCTCCGCTGAACAGTGCTAATCTCCGGCCCTAAACTATTTTCGATAACTAAACAAACTACTAATCTATACCCTAACAGATGATAGGAAGGTATTAGTGTGCCTCCACTGCGTTGTAACATTAGACGAATTTCGTAGACAGTGTGCGGCAACAGAGGTCAACTGCTGCTCTTTATTTCACAGCTCTTCAAACTGGGCAGTTGCTCGCCGTCATGGATGACCATGAATGCAGTATTGTGGAGCAGTTCCAAAGAAGCAGAACCATCGGTATATAGTTGACACTCGCAGATAACGCCCAAAAAAAAACAAGCAATCGAAGCCTACTTGGACTTACCTCTCAGCATGCGTTACAGCGCTTTTAGCTAACAAAAAAACCGCGTGGCTTTTTATAAGATTCCACAAAAACTCAATGGGCAAACATTATGTTAGCAAACAGATCACTGATCTTACATGGAGTGACAGAGGGAGAGATAACAACTAGGTCGAGCGTTAACAAAACTACCGACGCTTCTAGACCAATCTGCAAAGACTCGCGTTTGCACGGGTTACTGCGGAAAAATAAAATCTTCTTAAAAACTGTTTACAAACATATATATGCATCTAATGTGCTTGATTAGACGAACATATATATGTATGCACTTTATAGGGATTGTACCCCTACAACAGTTGATAGCCCTGTGTTAACCCTTTGAAACCCTTTGTAGGAAATATAACTGGTGTATTGCTTTTTTTCTGAGAAAAAGGGCTTGAAATGGTAAAAAACAAGTCAGGCAAGCGATTAATTATAAACAACTGAGGAGGTCTGACAAGTGTGCTTTGTCCGTTCGGCTAATTCTCCCATGATATGTTGCATATGTGAACGGATCACGTCGTCTTCTGTTAATCATCAGGGCCACCAATAACAGTGAGACAACAATTACGACGGGTTTCGAGAAAGGGCCAGAAGAGCGGAAGGAGAACCATAACTAATTTAAATGTCATTATATAAGGGAAAAGGAAACTACAAGGCAAGACCGCATTTGAGGTTTTCACTTTTATCTAGAATACCTTGGGTTTACTTAAGCTAAGTTGGCCGAAAATATTCGCAACGAGTCAGCGATTCGACATCATGACACGGTGTAGTTTGGTACGCAAGAGGCTTGGCGATCATTTTGTGGCTCTTCCGTCAATTATATGATGGTAATTATATATCGATTTCGCAATCAAACTGTAACTAAACATGATTTCTGGCCTATAACTAGTTCGCACTTAGTCTTCGAATGTATGAAGTAATAAACTTGAACGTAATTCTAAATAGAAAATATCGCTTGTTTCTAACAGATTTACGGGCTAACTGGAGACAGCTCTCTTGTTTTTGGATTATAAAATCTGGTGCAAATGGGTGGAAGAATATGCGGTACGGCTAAATTTTTTCAAGCGTTATTTGAGCTTTACTCAAGCTTATGACTAGAAGTGTTTTCCCAATAAAAAGGCTGCTGTGGTGTAATTAAATATGCATCCAATTCGTAGTCTTTAGAAAAACAAACAATATTCTTTATTCATATACTTATTTTCAAATCCACCTCTTTTATTTGGGTGGTAGGCAGCTGCTTCACATGACCCTATCAAACCTTCCGGTTACTAATAATCGATACTAATTCCTCACGAATAATGTTCAATAATTTTTGTTTAGGACATTAATTTTCTATTTAGTTCCAGACTTTAACCGTACTGTCATCGCCAGGTCTTTTAAATAACCCCGCGTCTTTCTCGCAATGAATCGTAAACCTAGTTCCGTGGTACCCACGCCTTTATTGTTTGAAATGTCCTAAGCGATACTGTGTAAATACGGTTTCTGACGAATTCTTATTGTTAATTTTTTCTTGAAGTCGAGGAGGCTAGATTCCGTCATAATTTGTTAATGCCTCAGTATAAGCCCGAGTAGTTTTTCTGCATCCATATTTCTTATAAAAAAACCTGCTCTTTGTATAAATCTGTAGAATTGCCAATTTTGTGACGAAAACTTTTTAAAATAGATAATTTCCGCTTTGGATCCACTAATGCATCAGATTTCCCAAATGCTACTAGGCAACTAGGCGTTTCGAGAAATGAAATAGTATTGAATAAGTACTTTACTCATTTACAATGCCGTTACGGCGCGCGCGTCGCTTTGGTCTTCTTCCTCTCGCGTCTTATTGGGCAAACACAAAATAAGAAAATAAATATACATATTTAGATGTATTAAAAGCCTAACGAGTTATTTAGAAAATGCAACTTATTCTTATCATAAAGTGCCAGATCCGACATTTCGGTTTGCCGGTTTCGGTAATGTACTCAATCATATATCCAATGGTGCCAGATACAGGGCTTATAATATAGGGCCAGCAAATTAAACAGTTTGATTATTATTATTGTATTATTATTATTATTATTATTATTATCTACCCCTTGTGAAGTGGCTTGATATATTTTATCCACTTATTTATGTAAGATCTAAATGTATTATGTTAATTTTTCTAGACATAAAATGAAGGCATTTTGCGTAATTTCTACTGCTCAAACACCTAAGGTCCAATATGGCATACCCATTCTATCGTGAGCTTTACCAATTTCGGATGGTTTACCTATTTTGAATGTTGAGACATTAGTGGCCCAATTGAAAACTTTTACCACCAGTTTATTACCATGATATGATAGTGAGAGCTAATAATGCAATCCGGCCTTTAGGAACCCCACCGGATATTGATACAGCAATTCCGTTAAACATTTTTTCGGCAACTTTTTAGCAACAGCAATTTTTAAACATATATCTAAGAGTAGTACTTCTCATCGGAGCCCTGTAGCAATTATCAGTAGTAGCTTTAGGGGATTGCGTAGTAAACTGTTTCACACTAGCATTCAAATATAATATAAGCAAGTTCAAGTCGAATGAATGTGTACAGGTGTATTTCCACTGGGGTGCAGTAGTCTACTCCTTTACAGTCGTTCTCATATAAAGTCGCTTCTCTCGTATACTACGAGTCCATTTGAACGAGTTATTTTTAATAGATTATTAACTTCATGGGAAAATTTATCCAAATCACATCAATGTTTATTCTATGTCATTAAAATAGACATGTTAATCTGCTTAAACACATGTACATCTACGTACGCCGATCTTTCCGTCGACCATTTGTTGTAAAATTAAGTTTCACGTCAAAAGGTATTCGCCGTTTTCGAAGCTCTCTTTACGAATACTTAAAGTTGGCCCTAATAAGACTATAAAATTCCGACGAGAAGGACAACTAACTGAACCAAACCCGGTACATACAGGGCAGACTACTCTGAAGTAATGGAGGCAATGCTGCCTACCGGTGGCCGATGCTTCGCTGAACACATTGTGGACAGGGTCAGCTGAGCCGTGGTTGCGATTACGTGAACATAAATATTATCGAAACTGTTTCTCCAACAGCAAACTCGACTTTTTGAGGTTAAAAATTGCTTCTGTTATGGGAAGACCCTTCGGCACCGCAACTTCAAAAGCTCGATCATACAAAGCCATTCCTCATGAGCGCCACGAGTGATATCTTGGCACTCAACAGATTCGTTTAATCTTGAGGCTACACTCGCTTATAGTAGACTGAAATGTCGTTTCTACCCCTACCTATTTTTTCTTTCATTTGGTTTTTATAA